>CM053034.1:146317291-146431184 GCA_028564925.1 Lithobates sylvaticus
TTCTAATAATAAGTGCAAGTGCATAAAACAGTAATGAAAAATATATATATAAAAAAATTATTATAATATATATAGATGGATAAAAAATAAATGGATCAAAAGATATATATAAAAATGGATAAAAAGATAAAAATGTGATGATTGACAATTGTCCCAAGTATAACAAAAGAAAAAAATATATAAGTGATCAGTGATGTGATCAAAGTGGTGTAGTTCTGGGCTGTCCTTTGAATCTCAGCCAACTTGTAACGGTAAATGGCGAATGGACAAGCAGATGATGGTGACTTTCCTAGTGCTCCCCTCCTTTCGTCGAGTGACCCCCAAAGTGGAAACACTCACCAGAGTGCCTAACCCCTGCAGGGGTAATAGGCATATAATATCCTGGGTGTATAGTAAGGCTTCTCCTCTGTGCGGACCGGTTTCCACTGCAAGGTCTCCTCTGTGGGGATGTTTCTCCTCTATCACTCTCCAGGAATGGGGGTAAAAAATCCCCAATTGGGTCCGTATGAATAAAAAATAATAAAAAACACTAATGGTGTAATATTGCTAAAAACTTAGGTTTTTTATTTAGAATGAAGTGTACCCAAATAGGGTTAAAAGAACGTATTAACATGCAATAAAAAATGAAATTTAAAAATGCATATATGATAAAAAACAGCAGAGTGCACAGCTTGAGAGCAGAGCGATGAGACACCGCAAAGCCCTGGACTAGCGTGCGTTCCACTGGCGGTGATTCCGAAACCGGAAGCCGCAAACAAGGGGGGGGGGGAAGTGACGCGTTGTGTACCAAAGGTATCGCCTGACGTACGTTTCGTCAATAGGACATCGCCTCCGACGATGTCCTATTGACGAAACGTACGTCAGGCGATACCTTTGGTACACAACGCGTCACTTCCCCCCCCCCCTTGTTTGCGGCTTCCGGTTTCGGAATCACCGCCAGTGGAACGCACGCTAGTCCAGGGCTTTGCGGTGTCTCATCGCTCTGCTCTCAAGCTGTGCACTCTGCTGTTTTTTATCATATATGCATTTTTAAATTTCATTTTTTATTGCATGTTAATACGTTCTTTTAACCCTATTTGGGTACACTTCATTCTAAATAAAAAACCTAAGTTTTTAGCAATATTACACCATTAGTGTTTTTTATTATTTTTTATTCATACGGACCCAATTGGGGATTTTTTACCCCCATTCCTGGAGAGTGATAGAGGAGAAACATCCCCACAGAGGAGACCTTGCAGTGGAAACCGGTCCGCACAGAGGAGAAGCCTTACTATACACCCAGGATATTATATGCCTATTACCCCTGCAGGGGTTAGGCACTCTGGTGAGTGTTTCCACTTTGGGGGTCACTCGACGAAAGGAGGGGAGCACTAGGAAAGTCACCATCATCTGCTTGTCCATTCGCCATTTACCGTTACAAGTTGGCTGAGATTCAAAGGACAGCCCAGAACTACACCACTTTGATCACATCACTGATCACTTATATATTTTTTTCTTTTGTTATACTTGGGACAATTGTCAATCATCACATTTTTATCTTTTTATCCATTTTTATATATATCTTTTGATCCATTTATTTTTTATCCATCTATATATATTATAATAATTTTTTTATATATATATTTTTCATTACTGTTTTATGCACTTGCACTTATTATTAGAAGGAGGACACATATTATCGAGTGTTGCATATCACTTATATTTATGCATTATATTATATTATTGAAGCACAGAGTCACTTTCAACTTATGTTTATGTTTATTTGCTTGTTATTTATAATTGTTACACGTAATTTTTGCACATGAGGTACTGCGCATTCATTTTTTGTAGTTGCCTTAATATCTCTTTCACTTCTATACACTTGCTAGTCTAATACACATTTCTTTTTTACCATTCATACGTACCCACCCGATATTCATATATTTAATCATTTTAACCTGTTCGCCCCACATTACCCTGAACAGCGCCACTATCCCTTTATTTAAATATCATAAGCCAGGCCTTCTTGTCCAACATCAGTGCTTGACCTCACAAATGCACTTGAAAGAATGGTCAAACATTCCCATAGACACACTTCCAAACCTTGTGGACAGCCTTCCCAGAAGAGTTGAAGCTGTTATAGCTGCAAAGGGAGGGCCAAATGAATTTTGAACCCTATGGACTCAGACTGGGATGCCATTACAGTTCATGTGCGTTTAAAGGCAGGCGTCCCAATACTTAGGCCAATATATTCTATATTGCTTGTGACAGTGAGCTTGTGACACTGGGCTGGTTCACACCACAGAGATGCAGAGAACATGTGTGAGGCTGCCTGCTGGCTAAGTGGGTAAACAATGGGTGAATGTGTAGCGCCAATGAAATCAAGCAATAATCCAAAATTATTAAACAGTGAAAAAATGTGTAAAAAATTTATGTAAATAAGTCCCAACTAAATAAATGTGAGGACGATGAATAAGTTCCAAATCTGTCAGTCCAAACCAGTGGAAGTTCCACCCAAACTGGAAATGTGATTGCAGCTGAAAGGATGTACCATCCGCAGAACAATAATATCCAAGAACAGTAGAAATGGTTACTCTTACCAGATCGAGTGGACCGGGATGCCAGCGGCACCTGGTCAAACAGGCATGAATACCACGATCAACGGTTCAGCAAAGGATGATCCAGGGGGTCCTCGGAAGTCCTCAGAAGCCGAAAAGTCGAATTTCTTAGATGCGATGGCTGCATGCATTTTCTTTCTTTGGGTTTTTTTTATTCTATTTTCACCTAGTGATCCAGCCAAGATGTCTGTTGTTTTTCCAAAGAACAAGCTCTCTGTGATAGTTAAAGCAATGGCATATTGGATAGGCTGGGTCCAGTATGTCCTCCCTGGACACCAATTGTCTGCTTCAGGTAAGGAGACCAGTATATGTCTGCAGAGTTTGGCAGGGATGCGGCCAGGCAGAACTCTTTTTTAATCTTCTCTAGTTTAGACAAGTGAAAACTTTTTTAACTCCTTTTCACTTGTCTAAACTAGAGCAGATTAAAAAAGAGTTATATTCATACCAGACCCAAAGGGCCTGGTAATGGACTGGGGGGAGAACTGACGCCATTTTTTTAAATGATTTTTATTAGGGCTGCGGAAATTAACGATTAATCGAGGTAAAGTTCTTTTGATCGGTACTCACTTCTCCGCCGGCTTCCGGGTCTTCAGCGAGTTCCATCGGAAATCTGGTGACGTCACCGACATCAACGTCACCGGACTCCTCCCCCCTTCCCCAAGTGCCTCCATCTGCTAACGAAGGGAAGGGGGGAGGAGTCCCTTGACGTCGATGTCTGTGACATCACCGGACAGCCTGGACAGTGATGGTAAATATGGATGTGGTTAACTGGAATCATTCAGTGAGCTAAGTGTAGGCAAATTTGATAACCTCCGTTTTTAACATTGTCCTCAGAGGCTGATAAGCTGTGAGATTTTTGCCGTGTGGATCGGCTTCTGCTGTTGCCATGACGTCGGCACTTACTTTTGATTGGCGTGTGACATCCTAGCCACAGTTTGAATTTAAAACGTATTTGTGTGAACTGTGAAGTTAAGTCATGGATTGTGGAAACTAACTAGTGTTGGGTGATTGTATATAGTGTATACCACATTTACCACTGACTAATGCATAGTTGCAATGCAAGGAGATTGTCTAAAAGTAGTTGGATCTGTATGTGCGTTATAATTAATCAAAATTAGTCGATTAATCGATTAAAAAAAAAAAAAAAGATTAATCGAACACGAAAATTTTAATCAGTAACAGCCCTAATTTTTATCTATATTGCCAGGATCCGACAATACATTACAGCCACGAGCCGCAACATTTTTTTCCTTTAGAAATTAAATTTTGCTGTGGTATTGTTCTAAACAAGGGAAAGATGTGCTACTTTACAGGCATACTAAGGACACCCTCAGGCACGATATTAAAAGGAATATTTAATTTTTATTGTTTCCCCGCTCGTGGAATAACTGCAGTTTTTCAAACTTTTTTTTGCATTGATACATGTCCCCTGGGGCAGGACCTGTGTCCTCTTATACTTTTTATGGCAATAACTTGCATATAAGTCTTTAAAATTAGCACTTTTTATTTTTCATATTCGTGTATCATAGACTTTAACATTGTTCGCACACATTTTTGGCCTCTTTGCAAGTTCTGGTGCGAACCGAACCAGGGGCGTTCGGCTCATCCCTACCCAATGGCCCATGAACATGGTTGGTACCATAATATTAATGTCTCAAATGCACAACATTATTGTATACAATGAAAAGAATCAAACATTATTAATAGTATAGTCTATGTATGATTGTGCGTAGTGGTATGCCCTGGTATGCCCTGCTACCTTCAAAGGTTCAAGCCATGGGTTTGAACCTCACCTTCTGAAAATGTACATTGTACTCAGCAGCATAATTAGCGAATGCACATCAGTTTGGTTTATTCCATCATTTTAACTCTTCAAATGCATGCAATGGTATGTAATTATTCAATACTATTGTGGTGTGGAATTCAAAAAAACAGCTATACAATAATCAAGGAAAAAAACGGCGTGGGGTTCCCCCCACCAGTCCATAACAGGCCCTTGAGTCTGGTATGGATATTAAGGGGAACTCCACGCCAAATAAAAAAAATGGCGTAGCCCCCCCCCAAGATCCATACCAGACCCTTATCCAAGCATGCAACCTGGCAGGCCGCAGGAAAAGAGGGGGGATGAGAGAGTGCCCCGCTCCTGAACCATACAAGGCCAAATGGCCTCAACATGGGTCCCCCTCAAAGCACCTTGTCCCCATGATGTGGGGGGGTCTCGGAGTCACGTCATCCGCCCCATCGCAGCATTGGAGGGGGTACGTTTTTTAAATGTTGAATGGGAACAGCGGAGGAGGAAGACCGGAGGATGGACCGGGGGGGAGAAGAAGCCGGAGGAAGATGGAGAAGACCGGAGGAAGATGCAGGAAGAAGCGGGGGGAAGAAGAAGAAGCTGGAGGAAGATGGAGAAGACCAGAGGAAGCAGCGGGGAAAGAAGAAGACATTTTTAATAAAGGAATTGTCAAAAACCGTCTATTGTCTTTTGTCACATTTTACTGCTTTTTTTGGTGAATGTGTAGGTGTATAATTTACCCAATGCCCATTCACATAGTGGGGGGGTGGGATCTGGGGGTCCCCTTATTAAAGGGGGCTTCCAGATTCCAATAAGCCCCCTGCCTGCAGGGTTCCCATTTTTTTTTTATTTGTCGTGGAGTTCCCCTTAATATCCATACCAGAATCGAAGGGCCTGGTATGGACTGGTAGGGGGAACCTACGTAGTTTTTTTCTTTGATTTTAATTCTATATTGCCGGGTAACGACAATTCATTACAGCCGCGAGCAACTTTAAATGAAATATTTTCCTTTAGAAATGTAATTTTGCTGCAGTACTGTTCTAAACACGGGAATGGTGCGCTACTTTACAGGCATACTATAGACACCCCACAGGCACGATATTTAAAGGAATTTTTCATTTTTATTGTTTCACTTTAAACATTATTAAAATCACTGCTCCCGAAAAAATGTCTGTTTTAAAAAACATTTTTTCCAATTGATACATGTCTCCTGGGGCAGGATACGGGTCCCTATATACTTTTTATGACAAAGAACTTGCATATAAGCCTTCAGTGAGAACATTTAATTTTGCAGGTTCGAGCCCCATTGACTTCCACTATTCCGCATATGTTTCCCACTACGCCAAGTTCCCACCCCCCCAGGGGTCAAGTCCTGGGGAAAAAAGTGTGGGAACTCCCACCCAAGATCCACTCCCCCACCAAAAAAAAAAAATTATACGTTCATATGCACGAACGCTTCAAAAGTTGTATTTTTCATCCAATTTTCGTATTGTGTGTATGAAGCTTAACTGTTAGTACATAAAAAAAAACAATCCTCATTAAACTTTGCCAGGTATTGTGCTCAGCTTACCACCCCAAACTGATGTTCCTCCCTCAGCTCACCTCTCTCCCTGCATGTCCTGTGAGCAGAATAGCTGTGCTCCTCCTCTGGGTTCTCTCATCATATGGCACTGAAGATAGGGGGGGGGGACTCAGCGGGACACACAGAGCAAGTATGCAGGAGATTGGGAGGGGGAAGTTGAGAAGACAGAAAATCAGGAGGGGCCGGCGGGGAAGAGCGCATCAGGAGAGGTCTGACTAAACACAATCTCTTAGCAGCAGGGACCTGATCTACCCGTCAGCTAGCTGTGTTTGACAGGTAGATCGAAGAGGAAGCTGCCATGGGGCCCCCTACTGGCAATGCCTGAATGGTCAGGTGTGCGGCACTTACTATTGTGAGCTGAGTCGGCAACTGCTCGTGTAGCACCTGCCACACAGCTCACATACTTCAAAGTCTTGCAGGACACGGCTGCTAACGGAACTGAGTTCCTGTTGTGGAAAAAGTACAGGAACTCCGTTCCCATGCGTTCCCGCAGGACTTGAGCCCTGCACCCCCCCCCCCCCCCCCCATTTTTTTGCCTCTGCTGGGTGAGTCAGGAGATTACTTTTATTATCCTGCCAATCCTGGGCTACACTTTCTCCTCTCCCCCATATCATCTTTTTATGGTGTTGTGTTAATGGTTGGGAGAATATTAAAATCATTTTTTTTCCTTTTTTTTTCACAGCAATTTGGAATAGTGAATAGGCTTATGGATAAAGAATGGCCATAATGGGCCTGAATGGGTAATTATGAAGAAGGGATGGATAAAAAGGATGGGTATGGAGTATGACGAGGGAAGGTAATGGGAGAAATGGGGAGGTGTAACTCTCCCTAGTTTTGCCCCCTAAATTATTACAAATTTATTTATTTTTTCTCTTATGTTTTTTTGGCACTTTTTTTTGATTATCTGGTTATGACTAGGGGTGATTGGGGGTAATGAAGGGGAGAGGATAAGGGGATGGTGGTGGCCAATATAGGGAGCAAGGATTAGGTAGAGAAGTCTGGTAACCCCTGAAAGACCGGGGGGGGAGACCGGTTGGAGTTTTTGCATTTATTTTTTATTTTTTTTTCCTTTTTTTTTCCTTTAAATTCTTTTTATTGAATAAAAAGGGAGAAGTAAAAATACATCAAATACATCAAAAACAAGTGAGAATGATACAATTGTAAGGATATGACTAGATCACATTGGTCAAACGTAAGCAAGACATTAATCTAATCCGTAGTTAATACATTAAGAACATTAGTGCATTGTGATCAGTATATGTATAATGGCTATTGGTTTAATGTTTATGGAGGGGGGAGTAGTGTGGTTTTAGCCAGGTGATTTGTGACAGGTAGAGTATTTTCATTGACCTTACTGCTTCTTGTTTTCCTCAAGAAGCTTTTTATATGTCAGTTTTGGTGTGAGATATTTTGGGGAGTTATAATAAGTAATGTAATTGTTTACTCATAGATGTATGTGTGTGTCCAGCACACCACACATAGTTCATTTGGTTTGGTTTCCTATAGGGGATGGAGGAGTGGGGTTGGGTATTGGGAAGTTTTAGGATAGAGGGTACAGGTAGTGAGCAAGGCCTCTAAAGACGTGTTATTGATGTTGATTCTGTGATTGTACAACTATTATTTTTGTGTGTGACTCTTTGGGGAGAGTATAACGAGTTTCTCTTCATGTGGTGATGATGTGTCTTTTGCGTCATCAGTTTCTTAATTTGTTTAGGGGTAGCTGGCTGATCGGGTTTAAGTATGCAGCCTAAGGTAATTTGCATGCAGGGGTGGGATATTTAGATGCGCATCTTTTGAAGGTATTCCTCAGTTGATTTAAAGTGGATCCAACAAGCCCAGAGAGTAGAGAACTTGTGTGGAGAATTTCGGGAAATTGAGATGAGTTCTTCCATTTCTGCAATTTTATTTATTCTTTTATACCAGTCAGAAATAGAGGGTGTTCTAGGTGTGCCCCATAGAGGGGGTATGCACATTTTGGCTGCGTTAAATGGCATCATAGCTAGTGATTTAAAGTATGGTGTATCATTTGGCTTCTGGAGATGTAAAAGGAATTGTGCAGATGAGTAGTCCAGCGCATCTGTGGTGATTTTCTCAATTAGTTTATGGACTTGCATCCAAAAAACTTGGATCATTGGGCAGGACCATTGTGTAGGAGGTCACCTGGTGCCTCTTGGCATCTCCAGCATTTATTAGGGTGTGATGTATCAAATCTGTGTAAGATGGAAGGGGTGCGATACCATCGTGAAGCAACTTTGTAATTAGCTTTTGGATAGAGACATTTATAGAGCTTTTATGTAAGTTTCTATATATTTCTTCCTATGTTCTGCTTGTAATTTCTCTGTTTAGGTATTTTTCCCAGGCCTTACAAGCTATTCCCTCATCAGCTAGGGTGTCATCCCAAAGCAGGTTGTAGATCTTGGAGATGATATGTCGCTGTGGTGAGTGGCTTAGGCATACGTTTTCAAAGTCGGTTAATGCTTCAGATAGGTCTGTCTTGTTTTGCACACTGTTTACATAGTGTGTGAGTTGCCAGTATTCTATCAGACTTAAGTCTGGCATGGCGCAGGTCATGTTTATGTGATCTCGGGATAACAACTTGCCGTCCTGCAGTATATGATATATGCGTAGGCCTGTTTCCGGTTGCTTAATGGATAGTGGATGGCGTTCCATCCCAGGGGGGAATTGTGGGTTTAGCAGGATTGGCGAAAGAGGTCCTGGAACTTTGGAGAGTTTACATTTCTGGTTGGATTGTGTAAAGCATTCCAATGTGGGGCCTATAGTTGCGTGCCTCGTGATGGTTTCTGGTATGAGATTTTGCCTGATCCAAGGGGTCCCATTGATGGGGGAATGAGTTCTCTAAGGTCACCCAGTCTTTTGTCTGTTGGTGTGTATGCCAATCAACAATATATTGTAGGTGGCCGGACCAGTAATAGTGTTGTATATCAGGCAGGCCTATTCCCCTTTGGCTTTGGGTTTTATTATTAGCTGACTGTATCTAATTCTGGGGTGTTTTTAATTCCAAATATAGTTTCTGCTTATTTTTATGACAGATTGTAAGAATGTTTTGGGAAGTTTTATAGGAGGTACAGTATGCGTGGTAAGATATTCATCTTGACTATGGCCGTTCTCCCGAACCATGAGAAATGTTCCATTTTTTCAGATCTTCTCTGATGGCTTTGAGTAGTGGGAAGTAATTTTTAAGGAATAGGTCTGATAGTTTTGTGGGTAGTTGGATCCCTAGGTATGTCAATGCATCTGATTTCCATATAAATGGGAAGTCATGTTTGCATTGTGAAACCTGCCTTTCTGTTAAGGTTATAGTTTCATAGTTTCATAGTTAGCAAGGTTGAATAAAGACACCAGTCCATCCAGTTCAACCAGAGTGAGTGTCTACAATTGTCCCTATCCCTGTACATAGCACACTCACATCACATGTCCCTACCCTCAAGGAGCCCACAATCCAAGGTCCCCATTCATATACTAGGGCCAATTTTGGACAGAAGCCAATTAACCTACCTGCATGTCTTTGGATTGTGGGAGGAAACCCACGCAGGCACAGGGAGAACATGCAAACTCCAGGCAAGTAGTGTCATGGTTGGGATTCGACTGCTATGCGAGAAGGCTGACCACTACACCACTGTGCCACCCACATGTTAAGGGCGTGTGATTTTGTAAAGTTTATTTTGAAGTGGGCTATATATTGGAATAGGCTGAAATCTTTAATAAGATTTAGAAGGGTTACGAGAGGGTTCGACAAGAATAGGAGAATGTCGTCCGCAAACGCAGCTTATATTTTCTTTTTGGCTATGGTAATTCCGTGGATGTCTGTGTTATTGCGTAATTTACATAAGAAGGGTTCAAGTGTGAGAATGAACAAGATGGGGGGCATCCCTGACGTGTGCCGATTTTTAATTTGGAAGGCATTTGACAGGAGCCCGTTAACCTGTACTTTCGCTCTGGGATTTGTGTAGAGAGACATTATGAAGCTTATCAGGTGTTCGCCAAAACCAAAGTTCCGCAATACCGCTTCAAGGTAGTCCCAGGCTAGCCTGTCAAAGGCCTTCTCTGCATCTAATGCTAAGATGAAGCCAGGGTTGTTTGAGGTGGAGAACCAGTGATGGATGTTAATATCTTTAAATGTGTTGTCTCTGGCTTCTCTACCTGGGACAAACCCTACTTAGTCTTTGATATTAATTTTGTGAGAAGAGGGAGTATGCGATTGGCTAGGATTTTTGCGAAGATTTTTAGATCAGTGTTTAATAATGAAATAGGGCGATAATTTGAGGCTAATTCACAGTCTTTACCAGGTTTGGGGATGACACAAATATGTGTTTTGAGTAGGGTATTGGAGATTGTGTTGGGATAATAAATTAAAAGCTCTTAGGAAGGGAGCAGTTAATAGATTTGAGAACGTTTTATAGTGGGTCATACAGAAACCATCCGGGCCAGGACTTTTGCCTAATTTAATTTGTTTGATGGCTGACTGTACTCCTTCACCTGTTAAGGGACCGTCTAGTGTTTTTGCTTGTTCTTGAGATATAGGACTAGGGCCGAATTGCGTTAGGAATTCTGTGATGATATCTTTGCATGACCTATTATCCATATGCGTTTTTTGTTCTGAAGGAAGGTTGTATAGTTCCGTGTAGTACTTGGCAAAGTGGTTTGCAATTGTATCACTGTTAGATAATGTTGCTGTTGGGGATGATCTGATTTTACGTATTGAGGTGTTTGCTCTTTTGGCTTGGAGGGCTCTGGCTAATAGCTTTACACTTTTATTGCTATGTTCGTAAAAGAGTTTTTGGGATAGGATATCGTTTCTCCTTGTCTTCTTTCCTAATTCTTCCCTAAGGCGGTTTCTAGTTTGTTCCAGGTCTTTTAGTGTGGTATGCGCTTTAGTGAGTTTGTGGGCCTGTTCCAATTTCTGTATTTGTTTTAGTAGGGTGTTGATAACCTCCTGTTGGGTACGCTTGCGGGCTGATGCGAGTTTAATAAGTGTTCCCCTAACCATGCATATATGAGTTTCCCACTGGGTCAGGTGGGATGTGTCGGGGGTGTCATTGGTTTCGAAGAAATCCTTAATATTTTTCGCAATTTTGGCTATGTGTGAGGGATCTGCAATTATTAATGCGTCTAATCTCCAAATTTTTGTGTGCTGAACGTAGTCTGGAGGTGTTACAGTGGCTGTTATAGGGTTGTGATCAGAAAGGAACATTGGTTCAATGGTTGCTTCAGACAAAAGTGGGAGGTCCCTTTGCGTGATAAAAAGGTAATCTATTCTAGAGTGTCGGTCGTGAGGTGGGGAGTAATAGGTATAATCTCTGTCTCTGGGATGTAAGGTACGCCAGGAGTCATGCAGGAGTTGGTCCTGCAATTGAGTTTTTATTTGTTTAAGAGCTTTGAAAGGAAGGGAAGATGCTCCGGTGGATGTGTCTTCAAGAGAGTTTAAAGCTACGCTAAAATCTCCTCCAAGTATGAGAATGCCTGACTGGAAGGAAGTGAGGGCCATTGTTATATCACGGAAGAAACTCACTTGCCCTGTGTTAGGGCTGTATATATTAGCAATTGTAATGGGTTTTCCCCATATTGAGCCTTTGATAAATGCGTATCGGCCAGAGTCATCCATTTGTGAGTCTATTATTTCTAAGGGAGTATGCTTGGATATAAAAATAGAAACCCCTTTTGTCTTAGTTAGTGGATTAGTAGCATGGAAGTTCTTCGGAAAACCTTTGTTTGATAGTTTAGGTATTTGGCTAGTTTTAAAATGTGTTTCTTGGAGTAGCATTACATCGGCTTTGAGTTTTTGCATATACAGCAGGAGTTGTGATCTTTTTTCTGGTATGTTAAGGCCTTTTACGTTGAGGGAGACTATTTTCAGTTTTTCTCTTGTGGGAGGTGGGCTTACAGTGGGTATTTTGATGTTTACTGTGCGTCTCTAGTTGTGGATGGGAAGCGATGGGCAGACCTTCTCTGGACTGTAAGGGGGTGAGGAAGGGAAGTAAAGGAATAAAGGGTAGATCAAGGGAAGAGGGAGGGGGTATTTTATTGGAAGATAGATACTTGTGGGCGGCAGATGTTCCGACGGCTAGGATAAACCCGCTAACCTACCTTGAATTGGGCTGGTCAGAGAAGATTAGCACAAGTCTGTAGACCGTGCTGTTGTAGGGTGTGGTAGGACTGATGAAGATAATTTTGAGTGGTATACAATGAGTATAAGCACTGTTTCTCATGGCTACTCTTAAGGTCACTAAAGACAGAGGAGTATATGGGAGTTTTGTTAATAGTAGGATGAGGGCGTTTACATGAGTGTGTAGTTGATGAGGATATGTGGAAGGGCTGTGGATGTTTGTGCTTCTAGGCCATGGGGTATGGTTGGTGCGCAGTGATTTATTTGGTAGCATATGGATCGGTGACGGGAGGTGTCTTAGCGTGGGTTGTCCCGCTAGATAAGAATGACTTAGGGGTATTGCAAGGTACTTTATGATAGAATTATTTATTGCTCCTACCAGTGAGATTGTTCGAACATATGTATAAACTTTTGTAAATAATAAACAGTATTTAAACTTGGTTTAAACTTGTCCACCTGATAAAGTTTTACAAAAGTTTTATTTGGAAGTACAAATGTATACAAACATTTCCAAACTGAATGTAAAATAAACAGAACAAAGGAATAAAGATAGTGATTTTAACTTGTTATGACAATACAATATGCAGTATATGAATATGACCATGTGACATTTAGGAAGAAGGTTATATCTTTGTATACTCGTTGTGAGATATTTCAATATCTAAAGAGGTAGAGTTAAGGGTCAGGTAGGTTCCAGTATGACCATTTTTGGTAATATACATTCATTGAGTCATGTAAAGTGTGGTATATTCTTTCAGATAGTCTAACATTCTCCATTCTGGATATCACTTGAGACCATGGGAGATTGTTTGATTTCCAGTTAAAGGCAATCATCCATTGGATCGAGCTACAAAGGGAGTGAAAGAGTCTCATACATGGGGGGGGGGGGGGGGGATATCTGGTATGTTTGAATATAACAGACAAATTTGGGGTGTAGGTGTAATTTTTTGTTTAGAGGAGTTTTCTATTCTGTCTATTGCTTTGGTCCAGATATTCTCTAAGTGTTGGCAGCTCCAGAATATGTGGAGGACAGTACCTGGTGTTCGACATCCCCTAAAACAATTCGGAGAAATTGAGGGGAAAAAATGTGTTGAGTTTTGCGGGGGTCAGGTACCATCTTGAGAAGATTTTGGTGGGGGTTTCTCTAAAGGCTATAGCTTTGTTACTTTTACGTAGATTGTTTGTCATTTCCAGCCAGACTTCCGTGGAAAAAGTGTAGGCAAGATCTGATTCCCAGTGGAGCATAGGTCCAGATTTGTCTGGTATGTCTAGGTTATTTAGATAATTATATAATTTGGATATGAGTCCTCTTTCATCTGCAAGGGAAATACATATTTTCTCAAATACTGTAGCGCGGGGATAAGGGGGTGTGGGGAAATAGTCTGAGAAGTACTTTTGGATATGTAGGTAGTTTTGTGATTCAGAAGAAGGGATATCTCATCTTGCACGAAGTAATATAAATGGGGTAAAATCTCCGTCAGTCAGCAGGGAGTGTAGAGATGTTAGACCTCTAGAGGTCCAATGTGAGAACTGTGCTATGTTATCATGAGCTAACGAGAACCTAGGGTCCCCTAAGAACGGTGTGAGGATGGAGAAGTCTGGGGATAGTTTGAAAGGGTTTCTAATCTTGAGCCATAGTTGGTAAAGATGAGCTATCATGGTGTTGGATTTTGTGAGTTTATTGTATACATTGGTTTTGCTCCATAGAATATTGTGAATGTCTAGTGGGGCAATTGAGAGAGTTTCAAAGTTCTTCCAGGGGATGTTTGGCGTGGTAGAGAACCATTGGGAGATATGCATTAATCTAGCGGAGAGGAAGTATAGCCAGATGTTGGAGAGACCAAGTCCCCCTAGTGTTTGAGATCTGTGCATATGGGTATAGCTGCATCTAGGTTTTTTTCCTGCCCATATAAATGTGTTTATTTCTCTCTGAAGAGAGGTGAGTTTTGATTTAGAGATGTTTACTGGGAGTGCTCGAAAATAGTATAAGAGTTTGGGGAGGATGGTCATTTTGAAGGCGCATATCCTACCTAGGAATGAAATGTGGAAGTTGGACCATGAGCTCAGTAGAGTGGAGATATGGGAGAAGAGTGGGATGTAGTTAGTTTTGTAAAGTGTTTTGTATGAGGGTGTTATCAAGATTCCTAAATATTTCAGTGAGTTAGAGCTCCAAATAAATGGGAAATTCCCTTTGAGTTGGTCTTGTTCTTGTTGGAGATAATTGATCGGTAATGCAGAACACTTATTTAAGTTAATTTTTAGACCAGAGATGTCATGGAATATATTAAGTACTTTAAGAAGTGAGGGGATGGAAATCAAGGGGTTTGTGAGAAAAATGAGAGCATCATCAGCATATAGACTGATTTTAAATTCTTCATCAGATTTAGTGTAACCTTGAATGTTTGTGTTGTTTCTAATTCTATGTGCCAGGGGTTCAATTGCTAGAGCAAATAACAGGGGGGATAAAGGACAGCCCTGTCTTGTTCCTCTGCTAAGGGGGAAGAATTCTGAGTTGTGGCCTGGGATTCTAATTCTGGTTTGTGGTGAGTGGTATAATGCATAAAATCCGTGTAGAAAGTTACCATTTATGCCATACTTAGGTAGAAGCTGGTTTAGGTAGTTCCAGCCAACACTATCGAAGGCCTTGTGAATGTCGAGACTAAGAAGACATAACTTTCGAGAGTGTAAATTGGCGTCTTGTATTATATTGGTAACCAATCTAATATTGTCTACTATTTGACGGTCTGGGATAAAACCAGATTGATCTATGTGAATTAAATCCGTGATCACTGAGGCCAATCTGTCCGCAAGCAGTCTGCCAAAGATTTTGAGGTCATTATTTAGTACAGAAATCGGGCGGAAATTTTGTGGGAGTGAGTGGTCTTTACCTGGTTTGGGTATTAAAGATAAGTTAGCTAGTAACATCTCATCTGGGAAGTGATTACCTTTGAGGATATTGTTAAAAAGTTTTTTCAAATGTGGGACAAGAAGAGGGGCATACTTTTTGTAATAAGTTGAAGAGAAGCCATCTGGTCCTGGGGCTGTGGTGGATTTAAGGGATTTGATGATTTTAAGGATTTCCTTATCTGTGCAGGGGATATTTAGGGATTTGGATTGGTTTGGGTCAAGGGATGGTAGTATTGTTTCGTTCAACCAATCTATAGAGGGTAGCTTTGGCGGGGATTGGGGACTTGAAAGAAGGTCCTTATAGAAGTCCGAGAATATTTTCAGAACCTCTACAGGGTGTGTGACAAGGTTGCCTGTTTGATTTCTAATTTTATATGTGTGAGGTGGTTTATGATCTTGATTTAATTTTTTGGCGAACATAGCCGAGGGGGAATTGCCCTGAAGCAGAAATTTAGCCTTTGAGAATCTGAGTGATTTTTCAGTGTTTGTTGATAAGATATGATTTAGCTCCTGGCGCTTCTTTTGGATTAGGGTGGTAATCTCTTGGGAAGGATTATGCTGTAGTTTGTTGTGAAGGGCATATAATTCTTTAGTCAACCTGTTTATGTCAACTATTTTTTCTTTGTTTCTTTTGGAGGCTATACTAATAAAGTGGCCTCTGATGACTGCTTTGTGGGTGACCCACAGTGTTGTTGGGGGAGTGTCATCATTTACATTTTCCTTAAAGTAGTTTTCAATATGTGTAGAGATTGCTTGGAAGATAGTGGGGTCAGACAGTAATGAGTCATTTAGTCTCCAGTTAAAGGGGGAAGATGTGAGACCTATATGTGTGGTCTCGAATGTAGTGATTTCATGATCTGACCAGGGACATGGGTGTATGTCTGCTTTTGTCGAATTTGCGACCAGAATGGGAGTACAGAAGATGTAATCCAATCTGGTGTAGACATCATGTGGATGTGAATAATGTGTGTAGGCTTTTATGCCTACATTGTGTGCCCTCCAGGTGTCTATTAGTTGGAGTTTGTTGAGGTAGCGGTTCAAGTTTTTTGGGAAGGCTTTGGCAGATGGAACAACTTTACTTCTGTCTAGTGCTGGATGTGCAGTTAGGTTAAAGTCTCCACCCAGGATTATATGAGGGGAGTTATATTTATCTAGGGTTTCAAAGAATTTGATGAAAAATGTAGATTGAGCATCATTTGGAGCATAAACAGAGGCTATAGTGACCTCCCGTCTGTTAATTATACATTTAACAAGCAAGAAGCGACTTTCGGGGTCTCTGTAGATGTTCTGGACTTCTAGTACAATGGAGTTACGAACAAATATCGCAACTCCACGGCATTTGTTATCAAAAGTGGTAAAATAGGATTGATTATAAGTTCTATTAAAATATTTAGGATGGTTGGAAGAGGAAAAATGTGTCTCTTGCATCAGGACTATGTCCGCTCCAATTCTCTTGTAGGATTGAAAAGCTGTTTTTCTTTTGTGGGGGGAGTTGAAACCTTGCACATTGTGCGAGATTATTTTAAGACCCATTTGTGTCTAGCCCCCCGAAGGGGGAGATTCTATCTGACTGACCTGCTTCCGTAGAGTGACGTGTGTCTCGGTACAGAGAGTTTGAGGAGATGCCTGGTGTTTTTTCCCCGTCCAACCATTTGAATAGGATAGTTTGTGTCACATGTATCGGTAAGAGAAAAAGTGCATCATATAGGTTAGACATTGTATATTGAGTTACAATTCCAAAATCACTAATAATATTGTATATTTGTTTTTGGTGGATTTTACTTCCGTATTTTTTCAAAAATATAACTAGAGCCAAAAAGGCAACTTTGGTGTGCATTAAAAGTGCATAATACTTGGTCATTGGGACAGAAAAAAGACTGTCAAAAAAAGAAGCTAGGAACTCTATAGGACTTCTGAGTCCTATTCCTATATATATGGCCAGGTGCAGCGCCCAAAGTGTCTGGGGATGCGGTTGACCACATATACAGGATGGGGGTCAATCTAGCGACGGCGGATTTGGCAGGTAAAAAATTCTTATAAGAGTATTTTAGGTAGTATGAACATGCGTGGTATTCTTGGGAGTGGGAATATAATCTTCCTGCTATAAAATTATACTGATAGAACATTTCAATATATTTAGGGGGACCGACAGTCCTCTCTTATTGAGGAACCTATGATATCAACAATTCTGAGGGGGCAAACAGGAAAACAGCAATAATCCATCAGAAACATTTAGTAACTGTGTCAGATTTCTTCTAAATACGATGTTTTGATCCCAGTCCAACAGTCCCCCTGGGAAGAGTGGACTGCCGGAGGGGGTCAATATCCCAGAGGGATAAAATAATAGTGCAAAAGTAGGTGTGCAGTGCAATATGCAAATAGATACCTGCTACCAATATTGATCATTTTTGATATAGACAGTTATTACATTAGTAATATTTCTATGATTTGGTAACAGGTATTTAAAAAAAAAAGAAAAAAAAAGAAAATGAGTTCTATTCAAGCAAAAACCCCACGAATAAAAATACTGAGAGGGGGGTTTTCTTATCTCTTTTCTTCCTGATTCTGAAGAAGCTCTACTTTAAAGTCAATTTGCAGAGGTGTCTCTGTTCTTCTTCACTTGTCTTCCTCTATCTTTATGTTAAACATCAGCCTTCCACTTCTTTATGCTTCAGTAGGTCAAAACGTGGCATATATAGCAAATGAGTGAGTGTAGGAGTGGTAAGGATTATCTCCTAGGTAGCAGGAGTCTTAGAGGAGATATTGGGATGATAGGTGGTCATGGAATAAGATCTTGAAAAGCCTGTCTTAGGCGCCTCTGGTTGCTGTTGTTGCGGCGAGTAGAGGGTGTGGACCAGATTGGAGAAGGTCTAGGGGTGGCTGGAAGACGGACAGGGGGTTCAGGGTCTAGCAGACCCAGTTTGACCAGTAGTTCTTTTCCTTCAATCACATTATATACGGTGTATGTTGAGCCATTGTGAGGGACTGTGAGCTTAAAGTGGAATCCCCATCGATATCTGATTCTTGCACTTTGGAGGATGGTAGTTACTTCTTTCATTCTGCGTCTCCTGTCCAGGAGATGTCTGGGAAAATCTGCAATCTCTTGCCTTCATATTCAATGCTGTGCATGTTTCTTGAGGCCCTCATAATTTCTTCCTTAACCAGGAAATCCCTCATGCACATGATGATGTCCCTGGGGGGTTTATCTGGAGTGGGTTTGGGGCGAAGAGCCCTGTGAATTCTATCACATATAAATGCAGACAGGGGTTTGTCAGGGAGTAGGTCATGGAAAATTTTACTGATAGCTGGCATTAATTCTGTGACTGTCTCTGGGATCCCGCGCACCCTGATATTATGGTGGCGATTTCTGTTGTCGAGGTCTTCGACTTGTGCCTGCATAAATGCAAAGCTGTCTGCCAAATTTTCATAGTCTTTTCTCAGGTCATTATGCGCCAGTGAAAGTTCGTCATGTTTTGTTTCTAATACATCCGTGCGCCCTCCAATATTTGCGATCTCCTGTGATAGGGCTATGGTGGATTTGTGAACTTCATGTTCTATCTTCTCCACTAGCTTCTCAAACATATTGGTCAGGCTAGCATCTAGGTCCGCTTTAGATAAGGGAGACATGTACTCACTGCGGTCCTGGGGAGAGTTAAAGTTCTGTGTGAGTTTCCCGGCCTCCGCGTGGGGCCCGGGTCCGGCGCCATTTTGAGACATCCTGTGTTGCCTGTCTCTGCTGTTCAGAAGAAAGTTTGTTAAGTTGTGGTGCTGGTGGCTGGAGCGCCGGTTTTTGCTCCCAGGCATGCACTAGATGTTCCCCCAGAGGTGGTGGGTGTTTACGGCCGTTGATGTGTGTTTTTTTCGGCCGTTGATGGGTGTGTTGGTTTCAGATATTATAAGGGGGATTTCTATGCCTATGATATGGCTGTTACTTAGGTTAGGATCCATAAGGTTTATCTACAATGCTCAAGGGAGTCCGTTCATGAGAGAAGTTCTTGGGTGCTTGCACAATTCTCGCGTCAGCAGTATAAAACACCTGTGTTTAGCATTCGCTATGTTCATGTTCGTTTGCTAAAGCACGTGTCCCTGGTGGGGGTGTCTGGGTGTGTCTCCTGCTATACCTTGACAGCAGTGTTTCAATAATGCATTGTCTTTCAGGTTTACAGGCTTTTTTTTATTTATATAATGATCATTATCTAATCTTGGTTTAGATTTGTTTGTCTAGCAAGAACAGTAGTATACAAGGTACATCTTATCGATCTCTTTGCTTGTTTTAAAGGTAGCAGATTTCTACGGGTTGTAGGATTGTTTTTTATAAGTATAGTTTATGTATGCCATTAATTAGAGAGAGAGTTATAATTGAGGGTTGGCAAGTGGATAAGATATATGCCTTGTTGCAAATAGGGAAGCAGGTATAATGCATCTGCATCTCATTTGCAATAAAATTATCTGTGTCTGTCTAGCCGAACATGGCAATATCTCGTGTTGTGCTTACACTTCTTGCTCTACCATTGGGTCGAGACATAGCTAGAGGATTTATATGTCCATGGTGGAGTTTGGATCCGTAACCGTTGCATATATAGTTCAAGGAATCCGCCTATGGGATCAGTTCCCGGGTGTCTGCGTAATGTTCGTGTAAACAAGACAGAGTACATATTCTTTTGGTGTATATGTGGTTGCAGAAGCACAGATCTCCTAAGGGGGCTACAGGTCGTACCACTACCTCTGCCCTGAGAGCTGTGTATCAGTTCAGTAACAGGTGTTTAATGTAAAATGTTTACTCACTGGGATTTTGGCGGATGCGTGTCATTGTTGATCATTTTTGCGGAAGAGTGTGGCAACCGGTGGTGCTGGTTGCGTTGCTTAATCCTTTCTAGCTTTTCTATGCGCCGGCAATGCTGGTACACTTCCTTCTCCTGGGGACCGACGGTTTGCTGGTGGAAGTGAGATGCAAGGAGAAAGTCGGCATCTTCTGGTCGTGGATACATTTTCCTGGTGAAGGGCTTCCATCGGTACCTCGTGTTGTGGGGCTGTGCTACGTGGGTCGCGATTCCAGTCTGGAATTGCGATTGGTGGGATCCCCAGATTTTCACAGAATACAGTTGCTTCCTCAGGGTGACGTAGGAGAGAGATCCTTCTGCCAGAGCCCGCTTGTAGGCAGAAGGGGAATTTCCACCTGTATGAGATATTCCTGTCTCTCAGCACGTACACATATGGGCGGAGAGCTTTGCTCTTTTGTAAGGTGATTTGGGACAGGTCGTGGTATAGTTTGATTTCTGTGCCCTGGTATGCCTCATAATTTCCTCCTTTATTCTGAAATTGGTTAGACACCCGATAACGTCTCTTGGGGGGTCTGTATCTCTACCCCTGGGGCAAATCGCTCGATGCAGTCGTTCCATGTCCACAGGTGTGTTGGGCAGGCGGGCTAACAGGTCGTTGAAGACGTTCATCACAGCTTGAGGAAGATGGTCTGAATCGATCGATTCAGGGAGTCCCTTGATTCTAATGTTGTGACGGCGACCCCTGTTATCTAAATGTTCTATGTCTCTCTGCAGTTCTTGTATTTGTATGGAATGAGTGCTTAGGGAGTGCTGTGCTACATTTATTGCCGCCTCGCTGTGATCTGCGAATTCTTCCACCTCCTCTAAGCGTCCTGCCACAGCCTACATGTCAAGTCTTAGCTCCTCAGATATTGCTGCAGACAGGGTGCTTTTGATGTCTGCAGCTAAGGCTCTGAGGTCTTCTAAGCTTAGGCTGTGCATGGCTGGGGGCTGGGACTCACATGCCTGTGTTCCCGGACGCCTCGTGGGGCTGTGACTCACCTTTCTGGAAGCCTGAGTTGCTGAGGATGACTCCCGCGCCCGGAACCTGAATATCTCCGGTATACTGCCGGTAATCTGCGCATTAGGGTCCCGCGGTGAGCGGGAGTGGGTAGCCGAAGGATCCCGGTCTGTTTTGCCCATGATGGCTGTGGTTAGTCTCCCTCTGTGCAAGATGACTGACCATGGAGTAGCGGAGCAGAAAGACTAAGCTGCCATTTTCAGCCGCGTCCAGGCCATGCCCCAGTTTTTGCGTTTATATGTGGGGTGTGCCCACCTCTCACGTTGCCTCTTGCCTCCTGTCTCTGGAAGAATTATGATATACATATGGTTATTATGATAAGGTCCTAGGAGATACACCTTTTATATACGTTTGTTATTTATTTATGTTGTGTTGTGTTTTAGATTTAAAATGTCCTTTGCATTTTTCTTTTTTTTGTTAGTTTATTAAATGAATTCCACCTTGGCTTTTTATGGTGATGTACTGTGTTTTGTAACTCTTTGTTAAAATGAATAAAAATAATTTAAGTATTAAATAGTAAAAGAAAAGAAAAAAAAAAAAAAACATTGAAACCCACTGCAGATAGCAACTGCAGTTCATTTTGAACATGGCGCTGGAAACGTGCACAGAAATCTTTCACATCTGTCATTTTTCATAAAATTTTAACAATAGTTTTTCATTCCCTGATTGCATGCTTCATACAATAGGGTACAATGATATTCTCTTTAATTAAAAATTTCTGTATGAGTTAATGGGTCTTACAAATTTGAAAGTTATATAGTATAATGTGAAAGATTCTCACATTCTATACATTCTAAGTAATACATTACTTACAGGTAAAAAAATAGTTAAAATACCGTAGTCTAAAATGGTGTGGATGTATCAGGGAGCTTTATACAGCTCAATCTGACATCTAAACAGTTAAATAGGAAAGAAAGAAAAATACATAACAAAGCTGATCAAACATAAGGAGGTGGCGTACTTTTGTTTGACTAAGGTGTACATGGCGTGTAATCAAAGGCTTGCACATGACAATATTGGTACCAATAGTTTTCATAAATGTCATCTTTTGTGGAAAACCAAAAATTTTGAATTTGAACAAAACAGGCTACATGAAAGTGAAGGTTCTGCAAACACCAGGTTCCTTATTAAAAACTCTTTGATCCTTTTCTCCTTTGATATCCTGGACCTGATAAGGTATTCACTTTCAGGGGGTAAATATAGGTAGTTCAGAGAGAACTGACACACGGACGGCACTTCAGTGCTGTAGGTTTTATTAATTGGTAGTGAAAAAAAAAGAAAAGATTGCCGGCAAGACAGTTTTTATGTCTGCAGCTTGTCTGTAATGAAAAGTATTAAAAATTAGGAAAGCTCTTGTTCCTTTACTCCTATTTCTATACTTTATATCAAGAAACTGCTTAAAGGTCTAGCAGCTCTGAAAGAAAAATGGTAGAAACAATACATTTTTCAATTTTAATATAAGCCATTTTTTTAATTGTGATTTATTGTGTCATACTTTAATTTACTACAGTAGCAGCAATGTTTCATTGCATACATTCTACGTAATACATACGTGTAACATGTACAGGTAATAATTACCTATTTTTCTCAGCAAAAAAACAGTGCCATCTGACTAGACATTATCCAGGGTCAGAGTCTGCTTGTTGAACTGCTGGCTCATAGATGACACAATCATATAAATTCTTCAGCTGTATGTACACCTAATGCCGCGTACACACGAAGGGACTTTGTCCGCCGGACCTAGTCCAGCAGACAAACCGCCGGACTTTCCAGCTGGGCTTCGCCGGACTTGAAAGCGAACAGACTTGACCACACACGATCACGCTAAAAGTCCGGCAGTTCACGCGATGACGTACAGCACGTACGACGGGTCTAGAAAAAGAAAAATACTAGAAAAATACTTGCTACTGAGCATGCGTCCTTTTTGGTCCGCCGGACCATACTACAGACGGCCGTATTGTCCGCCGGACTGCCAAGTCCAGCGGATAATTTTAAAACCAAACTTAAAACCTAGTCCGCCGGACTTTTGGGAAAAAAAGTCAGTCGAAGGCCCACACACGAGGGGATTGTCCGGCGGACTCGAGTCCAGCGGACAATCTCGCGGGATAGTCCCTCCGCGTGTACGCGGCATTACTGAATCAGCCCCCTGCTGCCACCTCTCACATTTTGACCTGTCACTAATTTACAGTGTAACTCAGGGAGACACTGAGAAAATGCTACATTCTGACTGCAGCAGACCATTGACATATGTTCTCCTAATACCTCCACTCATGGAGCCAGCGATTTGAAAATTAAGATGGGCCTTGTATGTGGTCTGTTCGAGGTATCTACACTTTGATTGCTATATCACTAGATCTTTTATTTGTGAATGGATGATGGTATTTAATTCAGTGCCTATTCTAAACTCTAGCCCATATGCCATTGGCTTCACCTTACCTCCCAACCCAGGTTTAACTGCAGCATTTGATTTAGAGAATTGTGTCTCTTTAGATTTTAGACAAAAGTAGGTCGAATTTGTATAACAATTAACAGTAAAAAATAGGAATTGGAGCAGCCAACTGCACTACCTCAGGATAACCAGACCACAGTTTCCATTTAAAAATATATAGACCATTGGTAGCAGGCCAAAATATAGAAAATTGTCACCAGCAAGATAGATTAGCACAGGAAGTATTAGACCATCCAGATGTGCAGGTGGTCCTGGCAAATATAAGCCCATAATAACTGCTAGGAAGGTAATCTTTTGTTCAAAATATATTCCTGTACAAAGACAGGGACAACAACAGACAGGGCCACCAGAAGGATGATGACCAATCTCTCGCTAAATCATATATACAGTATGATACTGTATATTCTACAAACTGTGCAGCAGCCAAAAATAAATTACCACTTTATGAATATGAAAGGATTTAGTATTTTCTAAATATGTTTTTTAGTTTTTTTGCCTTTTTGTGATTCTGTAGAAAGCAAAGAGCTCTAATGAAGCCTATTTGTAAGTGCCTGTTAGTGTTCTCATCATGGAGAGCACTATTTCATCCACTAGCTGACCAAGCTGGCTCCAGAAGGGTGGGCTAGAGATGCATTTATTACAGGTACTTATATAGCGCTATCAATTTACACATCACTTTACATATACACTATATTACCAAAAGTATTGGGACACCTGCTTTTACACACACATGAACTTTAATGGCATCTCAGTCTAATGCCCCGTACACACGGTCGGAGATTCCGACCACAAAATCCGTCAGATTTTTTCCGACGGATTTTGTCAGACACTGGTGTTGCATACACACGGTCGGACAAAGTTGTCGGAAAATCCGCTCATTCTGAACGTGGTGACGTTCGCTGCGTACGACGGAACTACGTAGAGGCTATTAGGTCTCCTAATTTGATCTGAGCATGCGTGGCATCGGATTTTGTTGTCGGAAAATTTGAGAGCAGGATTTCAAATTTTTTCCGTTGGAAATTCCGACGGAAAAAGTCAGATGGAGCCCACACACGGTCGGATTTTCCGACAACGTGGTCCGATCGGACATTTTCCGTCAGAATTTCCGACCGTGTGTACGGGGCATTTAGTGTGTAGAGTTCAATATTGAGTTGGCCCACCCTTTGCAGCTATAACAGCTTCAACCCTTCTGGGAAGGCTGTCCACAAGGTTTAGGAGTTTGTCTATGGGAATGTTTGACCATTCTTCCAGAAGCGCATTTGTGAAGTCAGACACTGATGTGGATGAGAAGGCCTGGCTTGCAGTCTCCACTCTTAGGCCCCTTTCACACAGGCGGCTGTTCTGCCGCTGTTAAACGCATGTTTTGTTATTTTGAAATTCAGAGAATCCTGGCACGGCGTTCACTTGCAGTTGTACATTGCGATTAGCTGCGTTTACGTGCGTTTACATGCGGCTGCGTTTAGCTGCGTTTGGAACATTCTTGATATTTCTGATGTGCTTCCTGTTGTTTTTCTTTGCTTGTTGCCGCTGCTATCTGCAGGAGAAATAGTACACTGCGATTACCTGCGGTTATGTGCATATAGCTGCGCTACATCGCACCTGGACGCGTGTCAGGACCCCACAGGGCAAGGACCGCACTATACCACAGATGGACACCAGTGGTAAAAGCGCCTTGAGGCGATTCAGTTCGCATCATTCATTCAATTCTATTTTTTCTATTCGCACCGAACCGCATGTAACGAAATCGCAGCTAAACGCTGTGTGTGAATGGGGCCATAGGAAAGCATTGTGTGCTTTTAGCTGCGGTAGATAACTAGAAAATCCGCAGCTAAAAGCACCATTCTATCCGTCCGTGTGAAAGGGGCCTAATTCATCCCAAAAGTGTTCTATCGGGTTGAGGTTCAGGCCAGTCAAGTTCCTCCACACCAAACTCGCACATCAATGTCTTTATGGACCTTGCTTTGTGCGCTGATTCAAATTATTTGGTGGAGGGGGGATTATGGTGTGAGGTTGTTTTTTAGGGGTTAGGCTTGGCCCCTTAGTTCCAGTGAAGGGAACTCTTAAGGCGTTAGCATACCAAGACATTTTGGATCATTTTGTGGGAACAGTTTCAGGATATTAAAGCTGCAAAGGGTGGGCCAACTCAATATTAGACCCTACTGGATAAGATGGGAATGCCGTTAAAGTATATGTGCGTGTAAAGGCAGGCGTCCCAATACCTTTGGTAATATAGTGTATATTGTACATTCATCAAATCCTAGTTCAGAGTCTAAGCAGGAAGACGGAGTGAAGGATTTTACCCCCGTGGTGTAGAATGCTCTTGAGAATACTTTGCATGATGTTGCCTTTGTGGTTATGTCCAATCCCTCAACATCTGCCTCTTATTTACCTGAGGCAGAATCTGCCACTTCTACCCTAGCTTATGCTGTGCTGTCAGAGGAGAAAGAGAAACCCAAAGGTTCTAGAATTAAAAAACGTATATGTGAGAGCTGTGGGTAGCAAGTCCTTGAACAGATGTCGTTTTTTTTTTTTCATTTTTTGCAGTTTTTGCCTTTTTGTTATTCTGTAAGAAACATAGAACTGTAGTCCAGCTTTTCTGTATGTGCCTGTTAATGTTCTCTAAACATATTGGGGTTGATTAACTAAAAATGCAGAATGCAAAATCTGGTGCAGCTCTGCATAGAAACCAATCAGTTTCAAGGTTTGTTTGTCAAAGCTTAATTGAACAAGCTGATGTTAGAAGCTCATTGGCTACCATGCACAGCTGCACCAGATTTTGTACTCGCCAGTTTTAGTAAATCAACCCCACTGTGCTCTTAGTCACTTGCTGTTTTATTCGGAAAGGGGTACTACCTGTACGTGGACAATTATTACAGGAGTGTGCCACTTTTTAGTCACCTTTTTGATTGTGGAATTGGTGCATGTGGCACTGTGCAATCTAATTGCCAGGGCTTCCCCCAGCGGCTCGTAGAATCTCGACTTAGACGGGGGGCGAGAGCCTGCTTGAAATGTAATAATTTGTTAGCAGTGAAGTGGAGGGATACACGGAATGTTTTCGTTCTGTCCTCCCTTCACGCAGATAAGACAGTCCAAATTCACGGCGACTGGTGTTGTGGAGAAACCCCTCTCTGTCCACGAATACAATCTTAACATGGGAGGGGTGGACCTCAATGACCAGTTGTTGCCGCTGTACCTAGTTGCCTGTAAGGCCAGGCACTGGTATAAAAATGTATCTGTATAGTTATTCCAATTAGCTCTGCTGAATGCTTTTGTGCTATACAAAGCTTCAGGACGAACTGGATCCTTCCTACAATTCCAGGAAGAGATCATCACAGCCCTTCTTTTTCCAGACGGTGCTGTGGCCCACCTTCCCAACGCAAATGCAGTGAGCCGGCTGCATGAGAGGCATTTTCCGTATGTCTTCGCTGGTACCCCCACCCAAAGAAACCCCTAAGGAAGATGTTGTGTCTGCAGAAAACATGGATATATGTGTGACACCCGCTTTTATTGTCCTGACCAACCTGGTCACTGCATTCAAACGCTACCACACACTAGTGGAGTATTAGCATAGGGTACAGCATTGCACAGTCCTAGGGCACACTTACACAGGGTCTCGATGAGATGGCCATCACATTTTAAGAGACCCTAATCTGGAACCTTTACAGTTACAGTTTATAAAAATGCAAAAAAAAAACACACACATAAAAAAAACACAAAAAATACATAATAATAAAAAAGCCAAAAAGAGTTGTCATTTTATTTTTCTTCTCTCTCTATTGTTCTCTCTCTTACGGTCACTCTCTATTGTCCACTCTATTGTTCACTCTCTTTTGTTACTGTATTTTAGAACTGTAATGTTTTATTTTTACCATGTTTTATTGCATTTGCTTTGCACATCTTACTGTTGTAATGTAATGTTACTTTGTTTTATTGTTAACCATCATTTGCTTAGCAAGTACACCATTCAGCTGCAGCATGGATTTATTTATTCTCACAGCAACAGCATTTGCTCCCACCATACATAAAGCCGTGACTCCAGCACTGTAGGAGGTGATTTCACCACCACAGTTAAAAAAAGCGCATATATGCCAAAGCATGGGGGCAGGGGTGGAGAGGCGATTTTCTCCTAACATTAGGGGCAGATTGCCCCATGCTTTGGCGTATATTTTTTAGGCACAGGTTGCAATAAAAAAATAGTTTTATTGAGTTAATGTTTTATTGTTACCATTGTTTGCTTTTCAGTTATGCCATTCAGCTGCAGCACTGATTTATTTATCTTGGCAGCAACAGCGTTTGCTCTCACGTTACATAAATCAGCGACTCCAGCGCTGTAGGAGGTGATTTCACCACCACAGTTTAAAAAAAATGGTGCATGTATGCCCATCATTAGAAGTAAGTGGATGAGGACGTGATGACGTAACGCTCGTCACGGAGGGAGGGGCTCCACAGTGCCGCTGGAACGCACGTGAGCTCGGACCCGGAACATCGACCCAGGACATGGAGGGTGAGAGGCTCAATGGTCACGGATGACAACCCCCAGCGTTCCACCCAGTGTCGGAGTGCCGGAACATAGAATGCGGTAGATACCGGAAACAGCGGACGGATGCAAGGCGAAGGTACTGCTGACCCGGAACCCCCTTATCCCCCCTCCTCTATCTCTCCACGCGCACGGAAGGAGCACAGGGACTCTATCTGAGGAAAACAACTAGAGACCGGCTTCCTGAGAGAACCATGGAAGCAACAAACAAACAACAGGTCTGAGCAGTATATGAGGAACAGAAACCAGAGGTACTCCAATTGAATTATAAATTGATGATCTGTGAAGGAGAAATTTTAAACAGAAGAATAATGGAGTGCGATGCAAATTGTGCCTTATAAGGTGATTTTTCTCTTTGTTTCTTCACTACCTGGTAAAAAAAAAGAGGGGGAAGATTTCTAGAAGATATAAGATAAAAAGTTAACACGCCAGCATTTGAAATGTATCATACCGGATATAGATGCTAAAACTGGTGGGGATAAACAGCTATTCCAAAAGTATAACTAATGCCGCGTACACACGAAGGGACAATCCCGCGGGATTATCCTCTGGACTGAAGTCCAGCGGATAATCCCCTCGTGTGTGGGCGCCGGCGGACTTTTTGGCGCCAAAGTCCGGCGGACCAAAGTTTTAAGTTTTGTTTTAAAATTATCCGCTGGACTTGGCAGCGGATAATCCCGCCGTTAGTGGGCAAGTCCGCGGGACTTTTGAAATGAACGGACTTGCCGCACACTTGTGGGCACACGCTCGGAAAGTCCAGCGGACCTAGCTGGAAAGTCCCGCGGGATTGTCCGCTGGACTAGGTCCGCCGGCAAAAGTCCGCACGTGTGTACGCGGCATAAGAGGTATCAACATTACAACTGAGTTTTTTGGTCGTTAACCCCCTAAAAAAAAAATGCGGGTTTGGGAAGGGAATGTCTAACGCAATCCGACTAGAGAGAGGTGGATATTGGGCCTCAAAAGGTATCACTGCTTAAAAAAAGGGAAAACCCTCTATAAGATGAAGGGTAAATTGCAAAACAGTCCTGCATCTGAAATGTATTATATCGGTTATAGAGGGTAAGACTCTGCGACGACACTCAGTCATCCCTGAAGAGGGGGGTTTGACCTTCACTTTTCTCTCCAACCCCGGAAAAAGTATTATAGGAAAGTAACTGACTGACTGACTGACATATGAACTGAGCATACACTTGCAAAGGGCAAGCAATATCACTTTTTCTAGCGGTACAACTGACGCATAATGGTTGCATAAGGGAAAGTGGAAAAATTCCACCCAAGAGCGCTTAAGCTAAGCAGAAAAAAAATAAAAAATAAATAAAAAGGTAACCCTATAACTAAGGGGTAAAAAGGGGAGGAAAACAGAAATAATATAAGCATCCCCTAAATGATATAGGACTAAATCACTCACGGAGGAAATAGAAGATAAATTCAAAACCTGTATTAAAAAGCCAGAGTGGATAATATAAAGTAACAGGAAGCCATTTCCCATCTACTAAGGGTTAGTACAGTCCTAAGCATTGGGCGCTTGGTTTACTGAATTCTTCCTCCTCCCCTCTTTTCTGGAGTGGCCTAAGATACATCTCCCATCCCTCAGGTGGAGTAGGGGGGCGACGAAGAGAAAGATCTGTCAGATAAAAGGAGAAGTTGAGTGACAAACTGGGGAAACGAATAAGAGGATCAAAGAAAAGCACAATGAGTAAAACCATGAGCAAAACAGTAAAGGGAGGCGCCCCTAAAACCCCAAAAACAACAAGCAGTACGATAAAACAGTATTTGAATCAGGGTGCAAGCCCCCAAGCATCAGAACAACCGCAAGATAAAGGAGACAGGAAAAGAGGAAAGGCACCAGGACCTGGGGGGACACTTGATCAGTCTAGAGACGACATGACTACAGAGAGCGAATTTGAGATTAGTAGGGCAGAAGAGCAAAGAGCAGATTCTCAAGTCCCAATGAAAGGAGAAATGATGGAGATGTTCCTAAAACTTGAGAATGCAATCAAAGCAGATATAAATGCATTGAGAGGAGACTTGGGTGACTTACTGAGGAGAGTGGAGGTTCTAGAAGAGAAGACAGATAAACACACCCAAGAGTTAAACAAGTGGAAGGAACAAGCAAAAAAAACTCAACGTAACCAGAGGGACATCCTTTATAGACTAGAGGATCAAGAAAATAGAAATAGAAGACAGAACTTGAGAATCCGAGCTGTGCCAGAAGCTAGGGGAGAAGATTTAAGAAAGGTTATGAAAACAATATTCAATCCCCTATTAAAGAGACCCCCAGAGGACTTCCCTAGGATCAAAAGGATCCATAGGGTAGGCAGACCCAATAACGCAGAAGTAAACAGGCCCCGAGACATAGTAGCTAGGTTTGGTTTCTATGAAGACAGGGCAGAAATTTGGGCAAAGGTGAGAGGGTCAGCACCACTGATATTTGAAGGAGCAGAGATACATATATATATGGACTTGGCACCAGAAACACTGGCAAGAAGAAAACTCTTGAAACCCTTACTGGAACAGATGCGCGTCCAAAATATTAAATACAATTGGGGGTTTCCTGCATGCCTCATAGGTCGAAAATAAGGAATGTCAGCTAGACTAAGATTCCTTGAGGAATTAGCGGACTTTTGTAATAAACTGGATCTACAAATACTAGAACTGCCAGGATGGTCTGAGGAAGAAAGAGAATAATCGAAAGAAAAGGAAAAGAGTATATAGCGGATGATCTGAGTGCATAGAATGGGCGTGTGGGGGAGGGAGGATGGGGGATGGGGAGATAATGGGGGTTGAGTGGGGGGTAAGACCCGGGTTTCAATGCTGGCGGGCGGTCGGCGTGCTCCCACATGCCCTCGTCTTATTTTTTCTATGGGGGTAGGGTGGGGCATGGGCGGCATGCCAAGAGCCCACTTCAGTACGAAAGAGAATCAGAGATGGCCGTGGTATCTTGGGTCACCAACGATTCAGAGGTTGGTAGAGGGCCACAGGGAGGAGGGGGGAGGGGGGAGAGGAGGGGGAGGAGGAGGGTGGAGGTGGGGAGAGGGGAGGAACAGGGGAGGAAGGAGGGAGGGGAGGGAGAGTATTCTATCTACCTCAAGCAGTACATTACTTAGTACATTACTTAGAAAGATTAGTCCCAGGAGTATGCAAGAGTTGGGAGGACATAAAAAAAGGAAAAAAAAAAAAAAGAAAAGGAGATGACAGCAATTCATTTTATGACTTACAATGTAAGAGGTTTAAATACATCAACTAAAAGATATAAGGTGCTAAACGAGCTTAAAAGGTATGGGGCAGAGGTAGTATTTTTACAGGAAACCCACTTATCTCATGAATCAAATGTAAAACTATACTCATCTAACTACCCGACATGGTACTATGGGGATACTATAAACTCAAGAACAAGAGGGGTAGCAATAGGGATTGCAAGGGGGATACAGTTCCAATTAGAGGACAGGATGACTGACCCAGAAGGAAGATTTCTCTTTCTTAAAGGGAAACTGGGGGAAACAGAATGTACTCTTGCAAATATCTATGCCCCTAATGCAAACCCAGTAAAATATTTAAATAAAAAACTAGGAAAGCTAATGGATTTTAAAGAGGGGGTATGTGTTTCTGATGGGAGACATGAATTTTTGTATGGAGCCAGGGGTGGATAGTACGTCCCGTGTACAGGAGACGAGTATCGCACAATTAAAAATACTAAAACAAAAACTGCAAATGTTCCAGTTGGTAGATGTATGGAGGACTCAACACCCAAAAATTAAAGACTTTTTACGTTCTTCTCCCCTGTACATGGGACGTACTCTAGGATAGACTACATCCTGGTGGACCATAGAATATTAGGAAAAGTAGACGAAACCAAAATAGAAATCTCTACACTATCAGACCACGCCCCAGTCTCAATGAAACTAAAAATCCCGGGAAAACAAAGACAAACAAGTAAGTGGCGAATAAATGAAGAAATACTTAGAGATGAGGAAAGTTCAGGGATAGTGGAGAAAGAAATAGAGCAGTATTTCACAATAAACGATACAGAAGGGATTACAGCGTCAACATTATGGGAGGCCCATAAAGCATATATGAGGGGAATTTTTATAGCGATAGGTGCAAAGAAAAAAAAGGAGAGAGCAGAGAGAACTAAGATATTAAGGGAGGAAATCGCTATTGCAGAACAAACACATAAAAGACAGTATGGCCCCCACCTTATCTCATACCAAAAACTAATAGCAAAAAGAGATGAACTGAAAGAACTCATGGAACAAGAGGAAAAAAAAACATTCAATAGAATTGCTCAAGAAAGATATAAGTGGGGGAATAAAGCTAGTAAACATTTAGCTAAAATACTCCAAAAGAAAAAAATTTGCAAATTATATAGAAAAAATACAAACCGTATCGGGTGAAATAGTGTATGAGACTAATAAAATAGCAGAAACTTTTAAAAACTATTATAAGAGATTGTACTTAGTAGAGAATAAGGAGCTCCCATCAGAAGAGAGTAGGAAAACTAAGGACTTCCTTATAAATGCCCATTTACCAACAATTACTGAAGAGGAAAGGGGACTATTAGAAAAACCCATAACCATAGAAGAAATAGGAAACGCCCTGAAAGACTCAGCACCAGGGAAAAGCCCAGGCCCAGATGGGTTTACAAGGTTTTATTATAAAAAATATAAAGAGATCTTGGTTCCAAGACTATGTCACTATCTGAATGGCCTGGGAGTAGAATATGAACTGAGTAGGGAGGCCATGAACGCCTCGATTACGGTAATTCCAAAGGAAGGGAAGGATGTATCACTGTGTTCTAGCTATAGGCCGATTTCGTTACTAAATACGGATATAAAGCTCTACGCCAAAGTACTATCAAGGCAGATGAAAAGCTTAATGAACACATTGGTACATCCCGACCAAGTGGGATTCATCCCAGGTAGAGAAGGGAGGGACAATGGGGTGAGAACACACTACTTATAATTCAAAAAATAAAAGAGAGTGGGCCCCCAGGGCTATTCCTGTCAATTGGCGCTGAAAAAGCTTTCGACAGGGTAGACTGGGGACTCAGGATTCAGACTCTCGAAATAATGGGAATTGGGCTAAGAATGATCCAATGGATCAAGACGTTGTACCAACATCCCATAGCAACAATTAAAATAAATGGAATATCATCCCTACCTTTTGACATGAAGAACGGAACGAGACAGCGATGTCCCCTATCCACTCTATTATTTATATTATCGTTGGAACCACTACTAGCTACAATACGAAATAATCCTGACGTAAGAGGAATTAGCGTGGGGGACGAAGAACATAAACTAGCCGCTTTCGCCGATGACGTATTATTTTACATAGGAAACCCACGATTTACATTGCCCAATCTATTAAAAATTTTAAAACAATACGGAGAACTATCAAACTTTAAAATAAATTTAGCCAAATCTGAGGTCCTGAATATTAATCTGAGCAAAACAGAAAAACATGAGATTCAAGAGGTGTTCCATTTGCCCTGGCGAAAAGAATTAAAGTACCTTGGAATAAGACTAGCTAATTCATTGAAGAAAATGTATAAAATTAATTATATACCTCTGCTAGATGAAATCAAACAAGAGTGTAAAAACTTCCTTAATAAGCCAATATCCTGGATAGGACGTATAAATACCTTAAAGATGGTCCTCCTCCCAAAAATTACATACAAGTTTCAGATGATACCTGTGGCACTACCACAACTATACCTCAGAAAATTAAAAACATTAGTGATGAATTTCATATGGAAAAATAAAAAACCTAGAATGTCCTTCCTAATACTTAAAAAAGGAAAAAAAAAGAGGAGGATTGGCAATCCCCGCTATCCAAAAATATTACACTGCGGTGGTACTGTCTAGAGTTGTGGAATGGGTTAAAGATAAAAATGAAAAAAGATGGGTGAATATTGAAAATACACTTAGTAGGGGGGCGGAGTTTGCCGGCGTCCAAGATGGCCTCGATCTAGCAGAGCTCTGTCCACAGCGGGACATAAACGACCTGAAAATTGACCAATAATCCCCATCGAGAGGTGACTCAGCGGTGTTCTAGCTCCCTGAGTACCCCAGAGTAGGACCTGAGCATGACCAGGTGAAAAAATGGGACGACCCGTCCACAGAAGCTGACGGAGTTCTTCCCGTCAGAGCCTAGGCAAAATGGCACCGGAGCGTCTGCCTCACAGGCAGCAAGGCACACACCGCCGCTGGTGCAGGAGCACAAAGCACACAAACGGAGGACCCCACATTCCATGTCACCGCCGGCCACACCAACATCAGGCAGCCCTGAAAAAGCAAGGGTAAGGATGGAGGCTGCAGAAGGAGACATAGAGGTGAGCTATGCACATGACTCTGGGGATGACACCAGGGAATTGCCTGAATCCATATATCATTTTCCCACAAATAATCAGCCAGTCATAGACACTGTCTTAAAGGAAATGCTGGTGTCCCTAAGAAGCTCTCTACACTCAGATATGGTCTCCTGCATGCATTCCCTCAGCAAAGACATACACGCAGTGATAGAAAGAGTGACTCATGTAGAAAATAAAATGGGACAGTTTGCCTCCACTATTAACGCCCTGGTGGACGCAAATGAAGACAATGAAAATGACATAGAAAGCGTCAAAGACAAAATGGCAGACATAGAAGACAGGGCCAGGAGAAACAACGTTAAAATATGCGGGATACCGGAATCGGTCCTGCAACATGACCTAAGGGACTATGCCAATCAATTGTTCTCCACAGTCCTGCCAGAACTGACTGCCCTGGACTTTACGGTGGACAGGATCCACCGACTTCCTAAGCCTGCCCACCTCCCAGCTAGTGTGCCCAGAGACGTGATCCTGAGGCTACACTTCTATCACACCAAGGAAAAACTGATGCAAGCTTACCGCCAGAGGAAACACGTCCCTCCACCGTACGCAGAACTGCAAATATTCGCAAACCTATCTCAGTATACCCTCCAAAAGCTGAGGAATTTAAACACCATATACACTTAGTAAAGCATGATTGAGAGACATAATTTGGAACCCCCCAAAATTTAGAACACTTGATGTGAACACTCATGCACTGACACAAAACACTTTAAAAATATGGGATACAATTTATAAACGAATAAATGGGGAGTATAATTCACCTTTAATAGCTCTAAAAGAAAATGAGTATTTTGCACCAGGAAAAAAAAAAAATAGGAGGAAATTGGATAAAAAAAATAGGGCACAACTAAAGGATATAATGATAAATGGAAATTATTAACAATACAAGAATTAAAACACAAGAATGAGTTAATGGTGGTGAATGAATGGCGCTACCTACAGCTGACCCAGTTTGTGAAGAGTCTTCCCCGTCCAGTGAGGTCGGAAGAAGATCTTACTCAGTTGGAGCGACTCTGCATAGCAGACAATTCAAAAAATATAATATCAAAAATGTATAGATTATTCTTAACGGTGGACGAGCTGGAGATCCCGCCATTCATCAGAAAGTCGGAGAGGGAATTAGGAACACAGAAAGATAAAACTATAATAGGGAAAATCTTAAAATTGGTACACAACTCAGCAGTTGATATTAGGACAGCCGAGACAAATTATAAATGTTTAACTGGATGGTATGCGACCCCGGATAAAGTAAGCACATACCACCCTACAAAATTGCCTGAATGTTGGCGGGGCTGTAGGGAGGTAGGTACAATGGCACACCTATGGTGGCACTGCCCGAAAATAAAAAAATACGGGGAAAAAATAATACAACTAATTAAAGAAATTACTCAAAAAGAACTGGTTGAGGACCCGTGGGGTATTCTGTTTCATGGAATAGAAGGAGGGATAGATCAATATAGAGAATCAATAATACTACATTTTTTAAATGCAGCAAAGAGACTTATACCTAAAAAATGGGAGTCCCCACAAATATGGGAATGGATCGACTCAGTTGAAGAAGCATACAAGATGGAAAGTCTGAGGTATGGTTTAGAGGAAAAAAACACAGGGCTGAAAGAAAATGGGAGTGTTGGAAAGTGTTTAAAAAAACATGGAGCTACGCGCAAGAACTGAGAGCATAGAATGAAAGTAGGCGGGACATAAATTAAATCTTTAAAAATACTATGTTGAATTAAGTCTCTCACAAGAGTTCGCTGAAGTGGCAAAAAAAAATAAATAAAAAAAAGAAGTAAGTGGGCATACCTACTGATCAATCTATTTTTTTCTTTTAGCCTCTAGACTGCTTTTACAAGCTGTGGGAGGGAACGTCCCCCCCAGCATCTTCCATGGTTTTCTCTGGCTCGCCTGTCCCACCAGGGAAACCAAGAATGCAGCCGGTAGATAGAGATAGAGCTGATCGGAGACCAGAATTGCTCCAATCATCTCTATGGCTAAAGAAACCGGAAGCTACAAGCATTTCATGACTTAGGTTTCGCCGGATATAAACAGCATCATTGGGAAAGTCATTGGGAAAGCATTTTATCACACCGATCTTGGTGTGGTTAGATGCTTTGAGGGCAGAGGAGAGATCTAGGGTCTAATAGACCCCATTTCTTTCAAAAAAGGAGTGCCTGTCACTACCTATTGCTATCATAGGGGATATTTACATTCCCTGAGATAACAATAAAAATTATAAAATAAAATGAAAGGAATAGTTTAAAAATAAAATAAAAAAGCAAAATAATAATAATAATAAAAAAGCACCCCTGTCCCCCTGTGCTTACGCCCAAAGGCGATTGCAAGCATCGGTCTCGTGTCGTTTGTAAACAGCAATTTCACCATGCATGTGAGGTATCGCTCCGAATGTCAGATCAAGGGCAGTAATTTTAGGCTTTTAAAAAAAAAATGTAAGTAGTTTGTTGCCGCTTCACATTTGTGCGGAATTTTAAAGCATGTTGTGTTTGGTATCCATTTACTCAGCATAAGATTATCTTTTTTTATTTCATGAAACATTTGGACAATATAGTGTGTTTTAATGCATTAAAATAAAAAAAAAAAGTATTTTTTTTTCAAGAAAATTGCATTTGAAAAATCACTGCGCAGATACTGTGTGAAAGAAAATTGCAACACCGACCATTTTAATCTGTTGGGCCTTTGCTTTATAAAAATATATAATTTTTGGGGGTTTAAAGTAATTTTCTAGCAAAAAATTTATATTTTTTCATGTAAACAAAAAGTGTCAGAAAGGGCTTTGTCTTCAAGTAATTAGAAGAGTGGGTGATGTGTGACATAAGCTTCTAATGTTGTGCATAAAATGGCAGGACAGTTTAAACCCTCCCCAAATGACCCCTTTTTGGAAAGTAGACACCCCAAGCTATTTGCTAATATGCATGTGGAGTCCCTGGAATATTTTATATTTTGCCACAAGTTTTGGGAAAATTACAAACTTTTTTTTTTCCACAAAGTTGTCACTAAATGATATATTGCTCAAACATGCCATGGGCATATGTGGAGTTTCACCCCAAAATACATTCTTCTACTTCTCCTGAGTACGACGATACCACTTGTGTGAGACGTTTTTGGAGCCTAGTCGTGTACAGGACCCCAAAAACCAATCACCGCCTTCAGGCTTTCTAAGGGCGTAAAATGGTGATTTCACTTCCTCACTACCTATCACAGTTTTAGAGGCCATGAAATCACAAGATAGCACAAAACACCCCCAAATGACCCCATTTTGGAAAGAAGACACTTCAAGCTGTTTGCTGAGAGGCATGTTGAGTCCATGGAATATTTTATATTTTGCCACAGGTTTCGGGAATGTTACAATTCTTTTTTATACAAAGTTGTCACTAAAGGATATATTGTTCAAACATGGCATGGTTATATGTGGAATTACACCCCAAAATACATTCTGCTGCTTCTCCTGTATATGGGGATACCACATGTGTAAGACTTTTGGGGAGCCTAGCTGCGTACAGGAACCCAAAATCCAATCACATCCTTCAGGATTTCTAACGGGGTACATTTTTAATTTCACTCCTCACTACCTATCACAGTTTCGAAGGCCATAATATGCCCAGATAGCACATCCCACCCCCCCCCCCAAATGACCCCATTTTGCAAAGTAGACACCCCAAGCTATTTGCTGAGAGGCATGTTGAGTCCATGGAATATTTTATATTTTGCCACAAGTTGCGGAAAATTACAAACTTTTCTTTTTTTTTTACACAAAGTTTGGTTTTCGGGGTCCTCTACATAGCTAGGCTCCCAAAAAGTCTTACATATGTGGTATTTCCATACTCAGGAGAAGCAGCAGAATGTATTTTGGGGTGTAATTCCACATATAACCATGGCATGTGTGAGCAATACACCATTGAGTGCATTGTGTATTTTTTTTTTTTGTCATTTTTCAATTTTTGACAACATTTTTTTATATTTAATGGGCTCAAAATGCCTCTCAGCAATTTCCTTGGGGTGTCTATTTTCCAAATGGTGGTGGGGGGGGGGGGGTTGTACTGCCCTGACATTTTAGCACCTCAAGAAATGAGATAGGCAGTCATAAACTAAAAGCTGAGTAAATTCCAGAAAATGTACCCTAGTTTGTAGACGCTATAACTTTTGCGCAAACCAATGAATATACGCTTATTGAAATTTTTTTACAGAGGACTGTGGCTGAATTTTGGCCTAAAAGTATGACTAAAATTGAGTTTATTGGATTTTTTTCATAACAAAGTTTTCCGTTTATATCGCAAAAAACAAAAATCAAATGCCATCAAAAGAAAGCTCTATTTGTGGGAAAAAAAAGGACACAAATTTTGTTTGGGTACAGCATTGCATTGCAAATACCAGTTAAAGCAGTGCAGTGCCAAATTGTAAAGAGTGCTCTGGTCATTGAGCAGCTAAATCTTCTGGGGCTGAAGTGGTTAAAAGACAAACTTGCAGAGTGGGAGTACCAGCATCCCTGGAAGATTGAGAACAGGTTCTCAATCCAAAGTCCGACGGAAATTCCGACAGAAAAAGACCGATCAGAAAATCCATTGAAAAGCTCCCATCGGACTGTTTCCATCGGAAATTCCGACCGTGTGTACGCGGCATTAGCTGTTTTGAGCCTCTGGGCTAAGAATTTGTCTGCCCGATTGCCAGAGGAGTAGTGGGACAATTTCTCCTCTATATAATTCAATCTCCCTCCCAGTGCACACATTTCTGTTTTAAAGTTATTCACACATTGTAGCATGTCTGTGTGCATGGAGCTGCGGAGGGAGACAAGCATGTCCCTGAGGGTGATGTCAGATACAGGCTTACTCGATGTGGGGAATGCGGTGAACGGGTCCACTAGTTCTCTCGTGTCTTCCATATATTCCGGGCTCATCTGATGAGCGTCACCTGCCAACGGGGTTTAGACTTTGCAGGGCTATGAGAGAGAGGAGTTGAGCCATCTGAGGAGCTGTGAGCAGGCCCTGTCTGTGATCCTGGGCTGGATGCTGCAGAGCGCAAGCTGCCTGAGGGGGAAGGGGAGCCATTACCGGCGCCATCTTGGAAAGGATCACGGCCCTTCGGCGGGAAGAAATCTTTTAATTTCTTCAGCTGTGTCGTATCCTTTCTTTTGCGACTCATCTGACGAGCTCGGCGGGACCTTTAGACAGGCTGTGGATGTGAAGTTGGCCAGTGGTGTCGTCCCAAAAGCTGGCAGTTCTGTTAGCTGGAGCGGAGCTGTGTGGTCACACGTCCATTCAGTTGCGCAGTAGCCACGCTCCCCTTGCCCCCATCTTCTGTCGCCGTCTCTTCCGCCACCGCCTACTTCTCCTGCTGCTGTGTTCTTCCTCGTCGCCGTCTTCCTCCGTTGTGTTGTCCCCGATGTCTTGGGGTAGAAAGTTGCCTGTAGAATCTTGCCTTGTTTTTCTCTTTTTGTTCCTGCTAACTGGTGGTGATGTGCCAGTTTGGGTTTCACTGCCAAATAGATCCTGTATAATAAAGCCAACAAAAAAAATAGTCTTTCAAATTAAGCCTTATATAGTTTTTAACAATATCTTTTTACCTTTACCTTTTTACCTTTGCACAGCTACCGGCATCTGTGGAGGAATGGAAAGAATACTATAGAGTTGTAACATTAATATGTTTTTAAAATAATGACGAATTATCCAAAAACGTAATAATGTTACAACTCTATAGTATGCCTGTGAAGGGGCGCATGTTTCCTGTGCTTAGAACTGTCCCTGTACAAAGTGTAATTTTTGCAGGAAAAAAAACTATTTAAAATCACTCACGGCTAATGAATTGTCGGCTCCCGTAACACAGAGAACAATTCGAATCCAACTACCAAATATCGAATTTCAACTAATATGAAAGAAATTATTATAGTGGATATATAACGAATGATTCAAATGAATTTGAGATTCAGTATATCTAATATTGAGAACTGTCCCTGTACAAAGTGTCATTTTTGCAGGAAAAAAAGCTATTTAAAATCACTCGGGGCTAATGAATTGTCGGCTCCGTAACACAGAGAACAGTCATTCATTGAAAGTCATTGATTAAAAAAAGCGTGGGGGTCCCCCAAATTCAATTACCGGGCCCTTCAGATCTGCTATGGATATTAAGGGGAACCCCCGCTTCAAATTAAAAAAAAAATGACGTAGGGGTCCCCCTAAATATCCATACCAGACCCTTGAGGTCTGGGATGGATTTTAAGGGGAACCCCAGCCAAAAAAAAAAAATGGCGTGGGGTCCCCCTCAAAATCCATACCAGACCCTTATCCGAGCACGTTGTTGTAATGTGTTAATGCCAATTTATGTAGGATATTGTATTAAAGTAACATATTGACCAGAAATTCAGTTGCGTTGTCAAACCCAACTGAATTTAAACATATCAAAGGGACAGCTAAAGACCCTTTGATGTGTAAATCTTATGCAAGTCTACCTAGGTGTGTGAGGAACATTTCAAAGGAATTATTTATTGATGGTAATTAGACTTGAGGGGGTATTCATGGTAAACATTTGGTTGACTTAGCAGAAACCCCCCCCCCCCCCCCCGCCCACCCCCCCCCCCCCCCCCCCCCCCCAGTGTCAGACCAGTATTTGAGAAGACATTCAGGCTGGCATTCAGTCTAGGAGGGTTTGTGATTATGAAGGCTCAGGTCTAGGAGAAATATTCGTTGTCATGATTATACCCTGTTGGATTTTTATCATCTGCAAGACTGTTCTGTTTTAGAAGTCAATAAAGTGCGCCTCTCTGAGAGAATTGGGTTTGCTGCGGGACAATACTTATTAATAATTACATACCATCTATGAACTATATATTATATCACTACAGCAACCTGGCAGGCCGCAGGAAAAGAGGGGGGGATGAGAGCGCCCCCCCTCCTGAACCGTACCAGGCCACATGTTCTCAACATTGGGAGGGTGCTTTGGGGGTCTGTGACCCCCCAAAGCACCTTGTCCCCATGTTGATGAGGACAAGGGCCTCATCCCCACAACCCTGGCCATTGGTTGTGGGGGTCTGCGGGCGGGGGTCTTATCAGAATCTGGAACCCCCCTTTTACAAGGGCCAGATCCTGGCCCCCCCTGTGTGAAATGGTAAGGGGGTACAAAAGTACCCCTACCATTTCACCAAAAAAGTGTCAAAAATTGTAAAAATTACAGGAGACGGTCTTTGACAATTCCTTTATTAAAATCTTCTTTCTTCTGGTCTTCCTTCTTCCTTTCTTCATCCTTCGGTTTCTTCATCTTCTCCTTCCGGCATCTTCTTCCATTTTCTTCTTCCATCTTCTTCTTCCTCTGATCTGCTTCTTCTTGCTCTGGTCTTCTCGTCCTTCTCGTCCGGCATCTTCTTCCATGGCGTCGGCGTCTGTTCTTCTGTCGGGCCGCTCCTCGCAATGGGAGGCTCCCGCTGTATGAGGCTTCGCTGCGTCTGACAGGTCTTTTATAACGAAGGGCACCTGGTGACCCCGCCCCCCTCTGACGTCATGGGGAAAGCCATAGGGAAGTCCCCATGACGTCCCCGTGCGTCAGAGGGGGGCGGGGTCACCAGGTGGCCCCGTCCTCCGTTATAAAAGACCTGTCAGACGCAGCGAAGCCTCACACAGCGGGAGCCTCCCATTGCGTCTAAAACTATCTCATGGAGGGTTTGTGATTATGAAGGCTCAGATCTTGGAGAAATATTCGTTGTCATGATTATACCCTGTTGGATTTTTATCATCTGCAAGACTGTTCTGTTTTAGAAGTCAATAAAGTGCATCTCTCTGGGAGAATTGGGTTTGCTGCGGGACAATACTTATTAATAATTACATACCATCTACGAACTATATATTATATCACTACATTGGTGCCGTTCAAGTGACCAGAAGAGCATTTTCAGGACTTAGTAACAGAAGTCGGTGGTGACAACAATCCTGTGAGGTGGACAGAAGTCTGATGGAGACCCAATACCTGTGCTGTGGCTCTAATGTCTGGTTGTGACATAAGAGAGTCTGATCTACAAAATAAACAAGTTTGGAACCCCAAAATTATTCTCTGGAGACTGGAAACAACAAAAAAAGTACTGTATCGTGTACCAGAAGACCTGAGCTGGAAGCTGAAGGAGTAACTAATGTGGTGAGTAAAATATTTCCTTTTTTTAAATTATTAATAATATAGTCAAAATGCTTACTCAGTGTGAAGCTAGTGTCAGTTCTGATAAAGTTAACAGATGGGTGTTAAAATATATTAAGCGTCATGGCGGTCCTTATGAAGTTCCAGAAAAATATAAGCAGACATGGACTATGATGAATGAATTTTTAGAGAAAACTGTTTTTGATAGCAAAATTTCAGAAAGTAAAAGAAAGGTTGTATTGTACAGGGCTTGTTATCTTGCTGTTTAACAATGGAAAGTTCTTTGAAGGATAAGGTTGAGGAAATTACCCAGTTACAGAGTTCAGTTGATAATAGCAACAAGGTTTGTCAGAGGTTACAAAACCAATCAGAAAGTGAGACTGTAAATTTAAAATTGCATGCAGTTACCATTGGGGGAGCTTTGCTTGAGAAATCTAAACTTTGTGATGAATTATCAGAGGAAAATAAGAGATTGAAATTAAGAATTATGGAATTAGAGAAGAGATCTCAGGAATGCAGATATGCATCAAATCTTGTATTCAGCAGAAAAATACAAACATTCTATCAAATGAAACAGAACCTCATATTAAATCTGATAATTCATTGCCAGCTGCACCCATTGTGACCACCACAGTTTATAACAATAATAATAATGCAGGTGAAGTTCAGTTTGTAATGAAGCCTTTGAAACCAAAAGAATTAGCTGCAATTCCTAAAGAAATAGGAATGATTCCCTGCCATGATTTAAACAGATTTTTAAAATGGTTTTGTGACTTGCAGAATGTCAGAGATATGTACAATCTCAACCCATCTGATTTAGAAAGAATCACACAACATTCTATAGGAAGTAGTCTTTGGATGAGAATTAAACAAATCTGTATTCAGCCTCTGAGGACACTGGACATATTACTGGAATTATTATGTGTTTTGTATGGTGTTACTATTCATGGGAAGATCAAACAAATGCAAAGTGAATCTACCTATGAATTGTCACACAGGATAGCAACTATTATGGAATTATTGGTCAGTAATAATCTTGCATTTGAGCGTGGTGGCCTTATACATATAAGTATGTTTCTAGATGCTTTGCATGAAGATATCAAACAAAATATTTTACTAGTTACCCCAAAGCCTCATGATTTAAAAGACGTATTGTTGAGAGCAGACCATTTATGGAGAAAGTCAAATGAGCAGGCTGTCAAAATTGATTTAGCCACATTGTTTAGGACAAATACTGAACATAAAGATCAAAAGATAATGTCTTATGATAACAACCAAAGAGGAAACACCGGGTCAAATATAGGTGATATTAATATGAAAATCAGAGCTGACCAAAATAATAATAAGAAAATGTGCAAGACCTGGATACCGTTTTCTCAGTTAAAACAGAAATATGACCACCTAAATATTGAGTATGATAAGATGAAAATAGAACATTACACATTGTTGGAACAGCTGAACAGAAACCCGGGTGTCATAAATGCAGATGTACATTCTCCAGATCTGTTTTTGAATGCAAATGACACTTCTCTAGCAGTGGGGCTGAATTAGTTTCAAACTGTAAATGTGTAAATAACTTCAAACAATGTTTAAGGACCTTGCTAATTAGTTTTTTGTTGGAGAGTTTTTTTGTCTTTCAGATATATTGGAGATACTGCATGTGAATAGCAGAAGGACAGTCTGAAATTGATGGCTAGTGGGGGAGACGCTGAATAGACAATATCATGGACTCTCTCAATATTCATCAAGCAATGGACCCTTTTTTTTTGAACATTCATTTTTTTTTCTTGTCAATGGACTTTTCCCTATTTTTTATTTTTTTTATTTTTCACCCTTTCCCATTTTTATTTTTTTATTTTATTTTGTTTTATTTCTTGAACTTTATCTTAAAACCAGAGCGAAACATTTAAACCTAAAATAATTTTCATAACACCTGTACATATTACATATTGCATATTGATCAATATATTTGATATCTAAGGTGAGATGCTGCACAATGGCTTGGCATAGCATAAATTATAGTATGTTGGGTGGTTTTCCTAAATTTATAAGAGGGGTGAGTGAAATTCATTACTCCAGTCATGGTTTGAAACTTTGTTGAATCAGTCGTTGATAATATGCTAAAGGCTATGACATATATGGATGAAAAAGACCTAACTTTACTGGCAAGATTTTCCACTGCTGCTTTGTCTGGACAGAAGATCTGATAAACACTGATGTCAAGCTGATTCTATCTGAAAGTGGGGGTATATGGATTATAGATTGGTACATGTATATTGGTATACCATTCAGGTGGAATTATGGACTGAATGATCCAAGTAACTGCTCTATTGAAATCAATGAGGGGTCGGCCTACAGCAAATTACAAAAGCAAATTGTGGCTGGTAATCAACAAATTCAGGTACTTGACAGGTACACAACAGGTCATCATTGCTCAAATAGGAAATGGAAAGAAGCCGATGTGAATTTTAAAATGCTTGCAAGGTGGACTCATGAATGTCAAGTGCAAGGAAATAGTTTGCAGCACAGTTTTTTCTGCCGTATCCAAACCTTTTGAACTTGAAAGTGAGTGCTGGTACATTGATAGAAGTAGAATTTCAGGATTTGCTGGTGTTTGTGCAAAAATGAAAACCTTGAGCCTGGAGATGAGAATCCTGGATTTATGTGGATCGGCGCTCCTAGAGCATACCAAGTTTACTTTCAGTGAGATAGTGAGAGATGTGATGAAGTCAGATCGAAGAATGGACTGTGACATCAGCTAATTTTTGTGCAATATTCAAGATCTTCATGTGATATAATAAGGCCTAACAGCTATATGGGCCACGGATGTTTACCGAATCCTTTTTCAGTCATGGTCTAAAGCTATATTATCTAATGACTGTTTTAATGGGGATATTTTAGAGGCTGGTGAAGAGAGATGTAACCAGTTTCAACTTTATATTTTATATGAGCCATTGTAAAGCATCCAGTACCTCAAATCGTAATGATATGTTTGTTGCTTGATTTATGGGTCAGTTCTAGTAGTTAGAACGACCCAAGTGGGGGTATATGTTGTAATGTGTTAATGCCAATTTATGTAGGATATTGTATTAAAGTAACATATTGACCAGAAATTCATTTGCGTTGTCAAACCCAACTGAATTTAAACATATCAAAGGGACAGCTGAAGACCCTTTGATGTGTAAATCTTATGCAAGTCTACCTAGGTGAGTGAGGAACATTTCAAAGGAAGTATTTATTGATGGTAAAAGAGGGGGGACGCAGGAAAAGAGGGGGGACGAGAGCGCCCCCCCCCCCCCTCCTGAACCATACCAGGCCACATGCCCTCAACATTGGGAGGGTGCTTTGGGGGTCTGTGACCCCCCAAAGCACCTTGTCCCCATGTTGATGAGGACAAGGGCCTCATCCCCACAACCCTGGTCATTGGTTGTGGGGGTCTGCGGTCTTATCAGAATCTGGAAGCCCCCTTTAACAAGGGCACCCCCAGATCCCGGCCCCCCCTGTGTGAAATGGTAAGGGGGTACAAAAGTACCCCTACCATTTCACCAAAAAAGTGTCAAAAATGGTAAAAATTACAGGAGACGGTCTTTGACAATTCCTTTATTAAAATCTTCTTTCTTCTGGTCTTCCTTCTTCCTTTCTTCATCCTTCGGTTTCTTCATCTTCTCCTTCCGGCATCTTCTTCCATTTTTGTCTTTCAGATATATTGGAGATACTGCATGCCATACTGCCAGTAAAGTTAGGTCTTTTTCATCCATATATGTCATAGCCTTTGGTATATTATCAACGACTGATTCAACAAAGTTTCAAACCATGACTGGAGTAATGAATTTCACTCACCCCTCTTATAAATTTAGGAAAACCACCCAACATACTATAATTTATGCTATGCCAAGGAAGGAAGACCAGAAGAAAGAAGATTTTAATAAAGGAATTGTCAAAGACCGTCTCCTGTAATTTTTACAATTTTTGTCACTTTTTTGGTGAAATGGTAAGTACCCCCTTACCATTTCACACGGGGGGCAGGATCTGGGGGTGCCCTTGTTAAAGGGGGCTTCCAGATTCTGATAAGACCCCCGCCCGCAGACCCCCACAACCAATGGCCAGGGTTGTGGGGATGAGGCCCTTGTCCTCATCAACATGGGGACAAGGTGCTTTGGGGGGCCACAGACTCCCAAAGCACCCTCCCAATGTTGAGGGCATGTGGCCTGGTACGGTTCAGGAGGGGGGGTGCTCTCGCCCCCCCCCTCTTTTCCTGCGGCCTGCCAGGTTGCGTGCTCGGATAAAGGGTCTGGTATGCATTTTGAGGGGGAACCCACGCCATTTTTTTTTTAATTTGAAGTGGGGTTCCCCTAAATATCCATAGTAGACCTGAAGGGCCTGGTTATTGAATTTGGGGGGACCCCCACTCTTTTTTTTTTTTCAATGACTTTCAATGAATGACTGTTCTCTGTGTTTTTAAATAGCCTTTTTTCCTGCAAAAATAACACTTTGTCATTCGAATCATTCGAATTCATTCGAATCATTCGTTATATCCTCTATACTAATTTCTTTCGTATTAGTTGAAATTCGATATTTGGTAGTTGGATTCGAATTATTCTATGTGTTACGGGAACCGCCAATTCATTAGCCGCGAGGTATGTGATGTAAGGGAGAGTGGGGGACTCAACTTCTAAAGGTGGGGTGACTCTTGACATATAATGTAAGGGGGGCATGTAATCTTACAGATACAACCGGCCCTTTGGAGGGCAATCATAATGCTGATTTGGCCCACAATGAAATTGAAATTGTCACCCCTGCCCTATAAATATTATAATGGTTTGCTTACCTTCAGTTGTTACGAATCTGCGAGGGTACGGTCTGTGTTCGTACGTCACAACGGTCTGTGTGGCGGGAAAGAGTGAAGCATGGTGCTTTAGGGTGCTTTATGGGAGTTTAGAAGCTCCGCCCCTCTTCATTCTTAGAAGCCCCACCCCTCTTCATTTGTAGAAGCTCCGCCCCTCTTCACCAACAGAACGATGTTTGAAGAAAACGCCCATGCCGTTTCAGAACCATTTAACCAGGAAAGTTTAAAAAAAAAGGCAACACCTATGTCCCTGGATGAGATGAAAACTATGGTGAAGATTCTTGAAAAGAATGATTATGATGGGAGGCGCAAAAACGACCCCAGGCCTAATACAAGAAAAAACACCATCATGGAGAAGGTTGTCCATGTGCTGGAGAAGAAGTATGGTGTGCAGCGAACAAAGGACCAGCTGCGCAAGAGATGGTCTGACTTGAAGCATAGGGAGGAAGACCAGTTGCAGAAAATACACAGAATTATCAAAAAAGGTATTTTAGCTTTTTTTCTGACATTTATTCTCTTTTAGCTAGGCATGCAATCCATGCAGTCTCTCTGTAATGTCTTCATCATAGCAAACTATATTCTTTAGCATGCATGCTTAATACATGATTTTTTGTTTTTACCACCTAGAAAGACCCAAGAAAATACACTTTAAAAGCAGAACTGTGACAAAAGAATTGGATATTGTTGTGGTTGATGACCCGGCTCCAGCTACTGCTATAGGACCAGATGATGATGATGCAGAACCATCCCAAACTATAACAGATGTTGAAGCAGACCAGGCCCAGCATTCCTCTGAGACCATCACAAGCAGCACAGGTAATGCACTACACATACACTTTAGCATCAACTCCATTTCCCAAACATTTTACTGATTTTACTTTTTTTCTTCTTATCTTCAACAGCACATGATCTGTCTCAGGAACAGGGATTAAATTTCCTCACTGCCCAAAGATTGGTAGCTGATATTCTGAAGTGCTCATCAGAGTTAGAGAAACTCAAAGATCACCTGACCTCTGTCCAAAAAAAGTTTTCTGGTTGTAGTTGACACACTGTGTAAAATTTAATATGTGTCAATTTTGTCCATGTTTTGGTGTTCATTCATGTTTGTCTAGTTCACTTCATGTGGTCATTGTTTGCACAAATTCTGCTAGTTCTACTGTTGGGGACAAGCATTTTATTGGTTAAATACACATGGGCTAACTGCCTGTATACATCTGACCTGAGATCACATGGCCTAACCCCTATAGGCCATGTGATCTCACCTCAGTGCACTTTACCTAACAAGGCACCTGTGTGACTCATTCACACAGGAGGGGGGAGCCTTGAAACTGCCTCCTGACATAATCCCATGATGAAAGGGGGTTCTTAGAAAATTCTTCCCCTGTCCTTCTACTCTATTTGTAATGTGGGCACTTCATGCAAATTTAAACTTCAGACCTGACATGTAAAAACCTGGTTGGAGCAAAGCTGGCTTTCAAGTTTGTGATGGAAGTCACCCCTACTATAAGTGCATGTCCACATATGTGATATTTGTGTGCATGAACACACTACCAGTATGTGCACATATGGTAGTGTGTTCATGCACACAGATATCACATATGTGGACATGCACTTATAGTAGGGGCGACTGCCATCACAAACTTCAAACAGAAACTCAAACCAGGTTTTTTATGCAGGCCAAAATAACAAAACTACTGATTATTAAACCAAAAAAAAAGTTTGTAACAATATTTGTGTACTTTTACAAAAAAAATTACATTTGCAATAAAGTTTATATATTTCATATTTGGTTTGTTGTGTTATTTTTTACAAGATGGGTATATTACAATTGACCAGGTTGCAGGTTATATAGTTGTTGGTGTGGATGATTTGTCATGACATTTTTACGTGAACGTTCTTTGCCACAAATATTAACCTTCCGGGTTAAATGTTTTTCACACATGCGCAGTAGCAAACATTCGTTTTTTGACGGATGAATAACGCATTAACATTGCAATTTATCGATCGTTCGGCAGAAGTTTTCCAAACTTGCGGTTCGATTTTTTTTACACAAAAACGTCACCAACGATTAACGATTTGTGCCCACTAACTTGCCGAAAACCGAACGAAGTGTGTGCATGATCGAATTTCGGCCGATTTTTCTTATAGTGTATGGCCAGCTTCGACCCCTTTCACACATGCAGACCGTATGTCCGTTTTTCATCCATCCGTTTTTGGATGAAAAACGGACATACATGCATGTCTATGGGATAGCGGGTGTCAGCGCATGAGCATCCACTGACACCCGCTATTGTCCACCTCCGCAATTGTTCGATTCTGCAGACGGAGGAAAACCCTATTTTTTCATCCGTCTGCAGAGCGGATCGGATGAACACGGACAGACGGTCTGTGTTCATCCGATCCCCCATAGAGGAGAGCGGAGAACTGACAGGGCGGTCCCTGTCATCAGCCGGCTCAGCAGGGAACAGCTGTGTGATCCCCGCTGAGCAGCGGATCTTCACGGGGGGGATCAATACAGATCCTCCCCGTGTGAAAGAGCCCTTAAGATTCACTCCTGTTCAGCTGAGGCAGTTTGCCTAATCAGCTGGGTATAAAACACTGCCTCACTCTGAGGGCTTTGTCAGTTAATTGTCTCTTGTTTTGCCAAAGGGCCCTGTGTCCCTGTGTCCCTGTGTCCCAAGACTGACCCTGGCTCTGTTTATCGTTTATTCTGACTTCTGTAATCCCTGACTATGGCTTTACCTTGACTATCCTTTGGCAAATTCCTGTCAAGCCTCCATGCACAGATTCACAGCCCGGGTAGCTTCTTAGCTTGTTACCATGGGCTGTGTGTATTTGCAAGGGTGAGCATTAGAGTTGAGCGGACACCTGGATGTTCAGGTTCGGCAGGTTCGGCCGAACTTCGGAAAAAAGTTCGGGTTCGGGACCGAACTTGACCCCGAACCCCATTGAAGTCAATGGGGACCCGAACGGCTATAATAAATTGTCAGCTCCCGTCCCCATAATACAGAGAACAGTCATTGAAGTCATTGATTTTTAAAAAGTTATTGTCATAAAAAGTGTTTGGGGACCCGGGTCCTGCCCTAGGGGACATTTATCAATGCAAAAAAAACTTTTAAAAAGTGAAGTTTTTTCGGGAGCAGTGATTTTAATAATGCTTAAAGTGAAACAATAAAAGTGTAATATTACTTTAAATTTCGTACCTGGGGGGTGTCTATAGTATGCCTGTAAAAGGCTGCATGTTTCCTGTGCTTAGAACTGTCCCTGCACAAAGTGTCATTTTTGCAGGAAAAAAAGCTATTTAAAATCACTCGCGGCTTTAATGAATTGTCGGCTCCCGTAATACAGAGAACAGTCATTCATTAAAAGTCATTGATAAAAAAAAGTCATTGATAAAAAAAAAAGCATGGGGGTTCCTCCAAATTCAATTACCAGGCCCTTCAGGTCTGCTATGGATATTAAGGGGAACCCTGCGTCAAATCAAAAAAAAAGACGTGGGGTTCCCCCTAAATATCCATACCAGAGCCTTTAGGTCTGGGATGGATTTTAAGGGGAACCCCGTGCCAAAAAAAAAATGGCGTGGGGTCCCCCTCAAAATCCATACCAGACCCTTATCCGAGCGTGCAGCCTGGCAGGCCGCAGGAAAAGAGGGGGGGATGAGAGCGCCCCCCCTCCTGAACCGCACTGGGGGCCATCCCCGTCCCCCTCTGACGTCATGGGGAAAGCCATAGGGAAGTCCCCATGACGTCCTCATGCATCAGAGGGGGGCGGGGTCACCAGGTGGCCCCACCCTCCATTATAAAAGACCTGTCAGACGAAGCGAAGCCTCACACAGCGGGAGCCTCCCATTGCGCGGAGCGGCCGACACAGAAGAAGAGACGCCGACGCCGTGGAATAAGATGCCGGACGAGAAGACCAGAGCAAGAGGAAGCGGATCGGAGGAAGAAGAAGATGGAAGAAGATGGATGAAGATGGAAGAAGAAGATGAAGAAACCGAAGGATGAAGTAAGGAAGAAGACCAGAAGAAAGAAGATGAAAGAAGACTTTAATAAAGGAATTGTCAAAGACCGTCTCCTGTAATTTTTTACATTTTTGTCACTTTTTTGGTGAAATGGTAGGGGTACTTTTGTACCCCCTTTCCAGTTCACACAGGGGGGAAGGCCCGGATCTGGGGGTCCCCTTGTTAAAGGGGGCTTCCAGATTCCGATAAGCCCCCCACCCGCAGACCCCCACAACCAACGGCCAGGGTTGTGGGGACGAGGCCCTTGTACCCATCAACATGGGAACATGGTGCTTTGAAGGGTCACAGACCCCAAAGCATCCTCCCAATGTTGAGGGCATGTGGCCTGGTATGGTTCAGGAGGGGGGAGACGCTCTTGTCCCCCCTCTTTTCCTGCGCCTGCCAGGTTGCGTGCTCGGATAAGGGTCTGGTATGGATATTTAGGGGAACCCCACGTCATTTTTTTTAATTTGATGCCGGGTTCCCCTTACTATCCATAGCAGACCTGAAGGGCCTGGTAATTGAATTTGGGGGAACCCCCACACTTTTTTTTTTTTTTTATCAACGACTTTTTTCTATCAATGACTTTCAATGAATGACTGTTCTCTGTATTACGGGATCCGACAATTCATTAAAGCCGCAAGTGATTTTAAATAGCTTTTTTTCCTGCAAAAATGACACTTTGTGCAGGGACAGTTCTAAGCACGGGAAACATGCGCCCTTTTACAGGCATACTATAGACACCCCCCAGGTATGAAATTTAAAGGAATATTACACTTTTATTGTTTCACTTTAAGCATTATTAAAATCACTGCTCCCGAAAAAACGTCAGTTTTTAAAAGTTTTTTTTGCATTGATACATGTCCCCTGGGGCAGGACCGGGTCCACAAACACTATTTATGACAATAACTTTTTAAAAATCAATGACTTCAATGAGTGTTCTCTGTATTAGGGGAGCCGACAATTCATTATAGCCGCGAGTGCTTTTAAAAGACATCTTAAAAAGCACCATTACATCGCCGAACACCGGACCCGAACCCGAACATACAGTCAATTGTTCGGGTTCGGGTCCGGGACCTGAACACCCAAAAGTCCGGTACGGACCCAAACTTTACAGTTCGGGTTCGCTCAACCCTAGTGAGCATACATCTCTGCACTATGGACTCCAACCAAGGTAAGCCCTTACATAGTGAACTGACCAACATGGAGTCCACAGAGATGTGCAAGATGCTAACCTCCCTTGCTCTGCAAGTCTCCAGCCTGGGTCAGACTGTTTCGGAGCTGCAGCAAGAAGTTCTGTTATTTAAAGGTACAATACGCCCAGCCCCGGAACCAGCATGTCCTGAGCCATTTGTGGTGATCACCTTTTGCTAGCTCCGCCTCCACTGATGCTGCCTTTGATGCTGCCTTTGTGTGTGTCTGTGATCTCTCTCCGCTGGGGCGGCTGCTTCCCCTGTTCCACACACTGAATCCAGATTCCAGAGTCCTCCCTAGCTGAGACTGAGAGCCTGAGGTGTTTGACCCTATCTGAGCCCACACCATCCATTCTGAAGTAACCTGGTAAAGTCTCTGGATTTCCCTGGCCGGGATTAAAGCCACAAGCTAGTGTGACCTCTGTGACAGGGGGTCGCACAATCCGGTAAGGGTCAGTGTGACTGGACGGTGGAGGTGTTTTCTTGTTCTTATCTGGATCACACTTTTGAACTGCTGTTTATTGAATGAGAGCACTGTGGAGTCTCTGGAACTTCTCATACGCTTATTGTGTGTTTTTCACAAATCACATTGAACTTTATAAAAACAATCGATCACTATTGTTTGTTTTTTTCACTTTTATTTCATTTTTTGGTTTTATACGATTGTTTTATGCCATCACGGACTTCATTGGTACAAGGAGGTCTAAAATTGTTGTGTCAATTCCAATGTATGTTGGTTTATACTAATTTGTGTCATTAGTGCACAATATTTGCAGCGCAGTTGTTTGTTTTATATTGGTCTTGTTGGTGTGGGTATCTCACATTCACAACTGCAGCAGCTTGTTTAATTTTTATTGTTTGGTTTTTTATTGTACACAAAAAATTTTATTCTATAATCAAAGTTATGGGATATTATTTATAGAAATTTTTGGACAGCGCAGTATTCTTTACACTTTTTTTTTTTTTTTTGGTTTTATATATTTGTGGTGATGCCTGAGAGGTTTGATGGTAGCCGTGCATCATTCTTGTGCTTTAAGATGGATTGTGAGCTGTTGTTTGCTCTTAAGCTTAGGACCTATGCCACTGACTATATAAAGGTTTGCGCTTCCATCAACCTGCTCACTGGGCAAATCAAAACATGGGCTCATCAGCTTTTACAGAAAAGGAGTCCAATCTTGGACAGCTGGGAAGCATTCATGTTTGCTCTGGACTCTCACATTCCTGTTTTTAAATAAAACCAGTGTTCCCAAGTCTGCTCTTAGTTCATGTGGCCTACAGGTACACAGGGACAGGAATACCCTGAACAGATATGACTCCAAGCCATCCCAGTATGTGCCAAGCTATGAAGCTCTAACCCCACTAAGCCTAAATGCTCCTGAGGATACACACACGCCTTCCCTGGAAGATGTGGAACCCATGGAGATCGGGCCATCCAGTCCAAGCTATCTAATAGTAAAAGAGAGCGGAGGAGAGACTATGGTCTTTGTTTCTATTTTGGAGTAAGAGGGCACTTTATCTCTCTCTGCCCAACTCACCCACCTCGGCCAAAGGTTCTTCAAGTGGGTTCTATTAGAATCCATCCTGCTACCCCTGAATCTCTGCCTGCTATCCAGCTTGAAGTTCCTGTGTCCCCAATTGAAGTTCCAATGCCTGTGCCCCCACTTGAAGTTCTACCACCTGACTGTACATATGCCTCGAATGGCACCATGGTCCGTAAGCAGGATCTGGTAATGTTTGAAAAAGCTTTGCAAGCGGTGAATGCACTCCCTACAAGAACTTCAAAAACAACAAAGACCAAAAAGAAAAAGTCTTCCAACACTGCTGTTGATGCCTTGTTTCCCTGTGTCTTTGATGAAGACTGTATATATGGCATGGATGCCTATGGCAGAACATTCCTCCAACCAAACGATATGCTTGACTACTACTGGTGAGGAGGGTGGTTTTGAACTAGAGGACTATGCCTATGAGGAACCTCCTGTTCACACCCAGAGGGCATTTCTAAGGTGGGGGCTGTCACAGTCCCTACTGTGCCAAGCAGGCGGCCAGGCATAGTCACGCCAAAGTGTCTCAAGGAGGTATTGAGCCCAAGGCCTTTTAGCTGCTGCTCCGGTTGCTTTGCCTCTGAGCCACTCCTCAGTTTTTTTATTCAGTCTGCTGCTTTCCAGCTTTGCCTAATTCTGTATGAAGTACTGAGGGCTATACTCAGGTTAGTACCTGTCACTCCTGGTTCAGCGGAGGCAGTTTACCTAATCAGCTGGGTATAAAACACTGCCTCACTCTGAGGGCTTTGTCAGTTTATTGTCTCTTGTTTTGCCAAAGGTTCAAGTATTCCTGTGTTCCTGTGTTCCAGTGTTCAAGTTACAGTGTTCCAAGACTGACCCCGGCTTCTGACCCTGGCTCTGTTTATCGTTTATTGCGACTTCTGGAATCCCTTACTATGGCTTTACCTTGACTATCCTTTGGCAAATTCCTGGCAAGCCCCTGTGCACATATTTACAGCCCAGGTAGCTCCTTACCTTGTTACCGTGGGCTTTGTGTATTTGCAGGGGTGAGCATACATCTCTGCACTATGGATTCCAAACAAGGTAAGCACTTACAGTCAGAGCCAAGGCAAGAAGAACAGTGTCAACAAAGCAGACACAGTCTACATACCTTCAGATGAACATTGCATACCACACGCTGCCACCGTGCTGTAAGGGTTAAATCTGCTTAGACCTGGACAATCAGTAGAATTCTTTCGGAGCTCCAGAAGCATCCAATGCAGACAAGAGAGTCATTCAATGAATGCTTGCTTTAAATGGTTAGAATCACATCTTTATACAAATTATGGACAAAGGATATTGCAGAACTTAAAGACAAAAGAGGGAGGGAGGGAGGACAGAGTTCATCATATGAAACATAATTCCTATACAAATATGGCATCTCAGACATAATTTAAACTAATGCTGATATTCTGACTTTGTCTGAAGACATAATTTCAAAACCAGTTCTTACCAGACCTTATCTATCCTGTGGTCATCCTGACAAACAAGACCCTAAAATAAGGATATTCCTCTGTCAGCTATTTTGGTCACGTTAACTCTTTCTCTTTCTTCAAGGTGTCCTATAGGGTAGTTATGGAGGTGGAGCTAACCCACACATAGGCTGCCATGGAGCCTATCAGGAAAGGAAAATTATGGTAAGTATTTGATAGGAAATTTTCATTTTTTCTTTTTTTCTGTTATAACATTTTATATAACATAATTGTTCTTCAAAAATGTAGCCCAAAATGTATTCCTCTACATTTCTTTGGTGAGAATAACTCAAATCAGTGTATATTATTTATTCTGTAGGAAAGTTATAGAGTCCACAAAGTATGGTATACACTGTATATCTGAAAATTGATCAGTCCTGATGTACTGACGGCCTATCTCATTCCATGAGACCATAAAATGCCAGGACAGTACAAAAAGCCCCCAAATTACCCCTTTTTGGAAAGTAGACAGTCCAAGGAAATTAAAGAGGCATGGCAGTCTTTTTGAAGTTGTATTTTTTTGTCATAGTTTTTTTGTAAATTTAAGAATGTAAAAAAAGTTATGTCTTTATTTTTTATGACATATTTTTTTTTTTTTTTTTACGATTTTTTTTAACACACTGTGACCAGAGCAATATAATGTTATCATAGTAACATTGTACTACTCTGGGAAAGTGATCAGGATTTTTTTTTTTTTTTACACATTCTGATTGCTTATACCAGTGAACTACTACCGTAACTGCTTTAAGGAAGCATTTTACTGAATGAAAATTATTCATTCAGTTTGTTTTGTTGTGATTAGCTGTGATTGGTAGAGTTGAGCGGACACCTGGATGTTCGGGTTCCGCAGGTTCGGCCGAACTTCGGAAAAAAGTCCGGGTTCGGGACCGAACTTGACTCGAACTTGACCCCGAACTCCGAACCCCATTGAAGTCAATGGGGACCCGGACTTTTGAACACTAAAATGGCTGTAAAAAAGTCATGGAAAGGGCTAGAGGGCAAATGGCAACAAAATGTTGTTAAGAGCATGGCAAGTGATCTGCAAACAAATGTGGATAGGGAAATAACTTAAAATAACAAAAAAAATAAAAAATAAAAAATAAATGCTGGATGCCCCCTTCTCAGCAGAAGAGGTACAGGAAGTCATTAAGAACCTCAGAAACTCAACGGCACGATGCCGCACATATGATGGGAATACCCCAGAATGCGCACTTTCTGGAAAAAATTATTAAAATTAATGGATAAGATAGTGGGAAAATAAAATACTTGGAAATTAAAAAAAATGAAAAAATTATAATCTTGACCTAGGAGGACGAAATTCAAATGGAGTAGGAGGTTGAGGTGGCGGTGGATGTGGCGGTGTAGGTGCAAGCGGCGGTGGAGGAGGACGAGGTAGCCAAAACTGGTTCAAAAATACAACAATGGCTGGGTAAGGCTAGTGGTGAATGATGTGTCGAATTCTGTCCCCCGTCGCATAGTGTCCGCCCTGTACTGCGCTTGCTCAGTACGTAGGACAAGGGGATTTTGAAACTCTCCGAAGACGATGCACGGTGACTCCAGGTTCAAGCCACATCATCCGAGGTTGAAGCCTAGCCAAGCGAGCCCGTGAGGGGCCCTGTTACTATGTGCTACCGTATGTCCACTTGGATGGCCGGGCTTGAACCTGCACTCACTGCGCAGGCGACGTTCATCTTTGGAGATTTTGTGAATCTCCTTATCCTCCGTACTGCGCAAGCACTGCACCTGCGCAGTAAGTGGCCGGACACTATCCGATAGCAAGACAGTTTTCGTCAGAACACCGGTATATGTGTATATTCTGCACAAGGTACGGCCAAGTCCTGTGGGATCCATGCCTGGTTCATTTTAATGAACGTGAGCTTGTCCACATGGCTCTGGACAGGCGGCTGCGCTTGTCTGTGATAACGCCCCCTGCCGTGCTAAATACACGTTCAGATAATACACTGGCTGCAGGGCAGGCCAGCACCTCCAAGGCGTAAAGGGCAAGCTCAGGCCATTGCCCAATTTGGAGACCCAGAAGTTGAAGGGGGCAGACCCGTCATGCAGTACGTGTAGGCGTGTGCACACATACTGCTCCACCATGTTTGTGAAATGCTGCCTCCTGCTAAGACGTCCCATCTCAGCTGGTGGTGCTGGTTGTTGTGGCGTGCTGACAAAGCTTTTCCACATTCCGGCCATGCTAACCCTGCCTTCCGAGGTGCTGACGGTGCCCCGGCTGTGTTGGCGACCTCTTTCTCCTCCTCTGCCTTCGCCTTGTGCTTGCACCGTACCCCCGCTTCCAAGTGGGAATGCCACCAGCAGCGCGTCTACCAGCGTGCGCTTGTACTCGCGCATCTTACGATCACGCTGCAGTGAGGTAATTAAGGATGGCACGTTGTCCCTGTAACGGGGATCCAGCAGGGTGGCCACCCAATAATCAGCACCAGTTAAAATGTGGGCAACTCGGCGGTCGTTGCGGAGACACTGCAGCATGTAATCGCTCATGTGTGCCAGGCTGCCCAGAGGCAAGGAAAAGCTGTCCTCTGTGGGAGGTGTATCGTCTGTGTCCTCTGTATCCCCCCAGCCATGCACCAGTGATGGACATGAGCTGGTCTGGGTGCCACCCTGCTGTGAACATGGTTCCTCCTCCTCCATCTCCTCCTCATCCTCCACCTCGTCATCCTCCAGAACTGTGCCCTTGCTGCCAGACAATTGTGTACCTGGCGCTTGTTGGTGCAGGAACCCACCCTCGTAGCCACTTGTAAATGACTGCCCTGAAAGCCTTGGAAATGAACCCTCTTCCTCCTCCTCCTCATCCTGTGCCACATCCTCTTCCATCATCGCCTGAAGAGTTTTTTCAAGGAGGCATAAAACTGGGATAGTAACGCTGAGAACGGCGTCATCGGCACTGGCCATGTTGGTGGAGTACTCGAAACAGCGCAACAAGGCACACAGGTCTCGCAGGGAGGCCCAGTTATTGGCGGTGAAGTGGTGCTGTTCCGCAGAGCGACTCACGCGTGAGTGCTGCAGCTGACACTCCACTATCGCCTGCTGCTGCTCGCACAGTCTGGCAAGCATGTGCAAGGTGGAGTTTCACCTTGTGGGCACGTCACATATGAGACGGTGAGCGGGAAGGCCGAAGTTACGCTGCAGCGCTGACAGGCGAGCAGCAGCAGGGTGAGAACGCCGAAAGTGCACACAGACGGCCCGCACTTTCTGCAGCAGCTCTGGCATATTGGGGTAATTCTTAAGGAACCTCTGGACCACCAAGTTCAGCACATGCGCCAGGCAAGGGATGTGCGTCAAACGGGCAAGGCCCAGAGCTGCTACGAGATTTCGCCCATTATCGCACACCGCCAGGCCGGGCTTGAGGCTCACTGCCACCAACCACTCATCGGTCTGTTGTTCCATGTCCCTCCACAACTCCTGCGCGGTGTGGGGTTTTTCCCCCAAACAGGAAAGTTTTAAAACTGCCTGCTGTCGTTTAGCCCTGGCTGTGCTGAAGTTGGTGGTGAAGGTGTTACGCTGACCGGATGAGGAGGCGGTAGAGGATGAGGAGGCGGAGTAGGAGGAGTTAGCAACAGGAGGCAAACTGAAGTGCCCTGCAATCCTCGGTGGTGGAAGGACATGCGCCAAACTGCTATCCGCCTCAGGCCCAGCCGCCACTACATTTACCCAGTGTGCTGTTAGGGAGATATAACGTCCCTGACCGTGCTTACTGGTCCACGCATCCGTAGTTAGGTGGACCTTGCCACAGATGGTGTTGCGCAGTGCACACCTGATTTTGTCCCCCACTTGGTTGTGCAGGGAAGGGATAGCTCGTCTGGAAAAGTAGTGGCGGCTGGGCACGACGTACTGTGGGACAGCCAATGACATCAGCCTTTTAAAACTCTGCGTCTCCACCAGACAGAATGACAGCATTTCAAAGGCGAGGAATTTTGAAATGCTGGCATTCAGGGCCAGGGATCGCGGGTGGCTAGGGGGGTACTTCCTCTTCCGCTCCAGTGTTTGGGAAATAGAGAGCTGAACGCTTCCATGGGACATTGTGGAGATGGTTGGTGACCCAGGTGGTAGTGTTGCTGGCAGATCCTCTGTTTGCGGGTTGGCAGGTGTCACTGTCACTACAGAGGTGGATGAAGAGGCCGAGACTGCAGCAGAAGAGGAAGCAGGAGGAGCCAGAGACCTTTCTTGGTTTTTGCGGTGTCTACTCCACTGCATCTCGTGCTTTGCACTTAGATGCCTGGTCATGCAGGTTGTGCTCAGGTTGAGAATGTTTATGCCTCGCTTCAAGCTCTGATTGCACAGCGTGCAAAGCACTCGTGTCTTGTCATTAGCGCATTGTCTGAAGAACTGCCACGCTAGGGAACTCCTTGGACCTGGCTTTGGTGTGCTTGGTCCCTTGCTGCGTTGGGCAGTAGCAGACGTACTGTCTAGGGGATGGACGCTCCGCTTTTGCACCCTGCTCCCTATTCTGCTGTGCTGGTGGCTCTGTGCGACCACCGCCTCTTCCTCTGAACTACACTGGTCACCTGCATGACGTTGATTCCATGTGGGGTCAAGGACCTCATCGTCCTCCATATCATCTTCCACCCAGTCTTCACCCCTGCTCTCCTTGTCGGTCTGCACAATGGCGAAAGCAGCAGCAATTGGCACCTGTGTTTTGTCATCATCCGAGACGTGCTGCGATAGTTCTCCCATGTACTCATCATGAAACATAAGTGGTTGGGCATCAGTGCACACAATCTCTACCACTTCTGGGGCAGGGCTAGGTGGATGGCCCTGGGAAACCCTGCTAACAGAGTCATCAAAAAGCAGAAGAGACTGCTGCATGATTTGGGGCTCAGACTGATTGGCTGATTTGCAAGGGGGTGAGGTGAAAGACTGATGGACATCGGCTGCAGGTGCCAACTCTGAACTTTCATCAGGAGACTGGCTGGGAGACAATGTGAAGGAACAGGAGGCACTGTCAGCAACCCAATCTACTATCGCCTGTACTTGTCCTGGCCTCAACATTCGTACAGCCTCATTAGGCGCGCCAAAATACCGCTGCAGGCTCTGTCGCCTACTCGCACCTGAGGAAGGTGTTTCACTAGTGCGTGTAGCTGGCACAGATCGACCACGTCCTCTCCCTGCAACAGGAGCGCCACCAGCAGCACCACGACCCGGGCCATGTCCCCTTTTTGATGATCTCCTCATATTTTCAAAATTTATGATCTCGCCCTAAATGGGTTTTTTTGTCTATAGCAGAATACATGTACAGTGTCTAAAGCGTTTATGAACACGCAGAAAATGCTATTGGGAAAAAAAAAACACTGCAAAATTAAATTTTTTTGCAATGTTTTTCCAATATCAGAATACACGGATAGTGTCTAAAGCGTTTATGAAAACGCAGAAAATGCTATTGGGGAAAAAAAAACACTGCAAAATTAAATTTTGTTTGCAATGTTTTTCCAATATCAGAATACACGGATAGTGTCTAAAGCGTTTATGAAAACGCAGAAAATGCTATTGGGAAGAAAAAAAACACTGCAAAATTAAAATTTTTTGCAATGTTTTTCCAATATCAGAATACACGGATAGTGTCTAAAGCGTTTATGAAAACGCAGAAAATGCTATTGTGAAGAAAAAAAACACTGCAAAATTAAAAATTTTTGCAATGTTTTTCCATAATAAGAATAAACGGATAGTGTCTAAAGCGTTTATGAAAACGCAGAAAATGCTATTGGGAAGAAAAAAAACACTGCAAAATTACATTTTTTTGCAATGTTTTTCCAATATCAGAATAAACGGATAGTTTCTAAAGCGTTTATGAAAACGCAGAAAATGCTATTGGGAAGAAAAAAAACACTGCAAAATTAAAATTTTTTGCAATGTTTTTTCCAATATCAGAATACACGGATAGTGTCTAAAGCGTTTATGAAAACGCAGAAAATGCTATTGTGAAGAAAAAAAACACTGCAAAATTAAAAATTTTTGCAATGTTTTTCCATAATAAGAATAAACGGATAGTGTCTAAAGCGTTTATGAAAACGCAGAAAATGCTATTGGGAAAAAAAAACACTGCAAAATTAAATTTTTTTGCAATGTTTTTCCAATATCAGAATAAATGGATAGTTTCTAAAGCGTTTATGAAAACGCAGAAAATGCTATTGGGAAGAAAAAAACCACTGCAAAATTAAATTTTTTTGCAATGTTTTACCAATATCAGAATACACGGATAGTGTCTAAAGCGTTTATGAAAATGCAGAAAATGCTATTGGGAAGAAAAAAAACACCGCAAAATTAAATTTTTTTGCAATGTTTTTCCAAATATCAGAATAAACGGATAGTTTCTAAAGCGTTTATGAAAACGCAGAAAATGCTGTTGGGAAGAAAAAAAACACTGCAAAATTAAATTTTTTTGCAATGTTTTACCAATATCAGAATACACGGATAGTGTCTAAAGCGTTTATGAAAACGCAGAAAATGCTATTGGGAAGAAAAAAAACACCGCAAAATTTAATTTTTTGGCAATGTTTTTCCAATATCAGAATACACGGATAGTGTCTAAAGCGTTTATGAAAACGCAGAAAATGCTATTGGGAAAAAAAAAAACACTGCAAAATTAAATTTTTTTGCAATGTTTTTCCAATATCAGAATACACGGATAGTGTCTAAAGCGTTTATGAAAACGCAGAAAATGCTATTGTGAAGAAAAAAAACACTGCAAAATTAAAAATTTTTGCAATGTTTTTCCATAATCAGAATAAAAGGATAGTGTCTAAAGCGTTTATGAAAACGCAGAAAATGCTATTGGGAAGAAAAAAAACACTGCAAAATTAAAATTTTTTGCAATGTTTTTCCAATATCAGAATAAACGGATAGTGTCTAAAGCGTTTATGAAAACGCAGAAAATGCTATTGGGAAGAAAAAAAACACTGCAAAATTAAAAATTTTTGCAATGTTTTTCCATAATAAGAATAAACGGATAGTGTCTAAAGCGTTTATGAAAACGCAGAAAATGCTATTGGGAAAAAAAAAAACACTGCAAAATTAAATTTTTTTGCAATGTTTTTCCAATATCAGAATAAACGGATAGTTTCTAAAGCGTTTATGAAAACGCAGAAAATGCTATTGGGAAGAAAAAAACCACTGCAAAATTAAATTTTTTTGCAATGTTTTACCAATATCAGAATAAACGGATAGTGTCTAAAGCGTTTATGAAAATGCAGAAAATGCTATTGGGAAGAAAAAAAACACCGCAAAATTAAATTTTTTTGCAATGTTTTTCCAATATCAGAATACACGGATAGTTTCTAAAGCGTTTATGAAAACGCAGAAAATGCTGTTGGGAAGAAAAAAAACACTGCAAAATTACATTTTTTTGCAATGTTTTTCCAATATCAGAATAAACGGATAGTGTCTAAAGCGTTTATGAAAACGCAGAAAATGCTATTGGGAAAAAAAAAAACACTGCAAAATTAAATTTTTTTGCAATGTTTTACCAATATCAGAATACACGGATAGTGTCTAAAGCGTTTATGAAAACGCAGAAAATGCTATTGGGAAGAAAAAAAACACCGCAAAATTAATTTTTTTGGCAATGTTTTTCCAATATCAGAATACACGGATAGTGTCTAAAGCGTTTATGAAAACGCAGAAAATGCTATTGGGAAAAAAAAAACACAGCAAAATTAAATTTTTTTGCAATGTTTTTCCAATATCAGAATACACGGATAGTGTCTAAAGCGTTTATGAAAACGCAGAAAATGCTATTGTGAAGAAAAAAAACACTGCAAAATTAAAATTTTTTGCAATGTTTTTCCATAATCAGAATAAAAGGATAGTGTCTAAAGCGTTTATGAAAACGCAGAAAATGCTATTGGGAAAAAAAAAACACTGCAAAATTAAATTTTTTTTGCAATGTTTTTCCAATATCAGAATACACGGATAGTGTCTAAAGCGTTTATGAAAACGCAGAAAATGATATAGGGAAAAAAAAAAAAAACTGCAAAATTAAATTTTTTTGCAATGTTTTTCCAATATCAGAATACACGGATAGTGTCTAAAGCGTTTATGAAAACGCAGAAAATGCTATTGGGAAAAAAAAAACACTGCAAAATTAAATGTTTTTTTTTTTGCAATGTTTTTCCAATATCAGAATACACGGATAGTGTCTAAAGCGTTTATGAAAACGCAGAAAATGCTATTGGGAAAAAAAAAACACTGCAAAATTAAAATTTTTTGCAATGTTTTTCCATAATCAGAATACACGGATAGTGTCTAAAGCGTTTATGAAAACGCAGAAAATGCTATTGTGAAGAAAAAAAACACTGCAAAATTAAAAATTTTTGCAATGTTTTTCCATAATAAGAATAAACGGATAGTGTCTAAAGCGTTTATGAAAACGCAGAAAATGCTATTGGGAAAAAAAAAAAACACTGCAAAATTAAATTTTTTTGCAATGTTTTTCCAATATCAGAATACACGGATAGTTTCTAAAGCGTTTATGAAAACGCAGAAAATGCTATTGGGAAGAAAAAAAACACTGCAAAATTAAGTTTTTTGCAATGTTTTACCAATATCAGAATACACGGATAGTGTCTAAAGCGTTTATGAAAACGCAGAAAATGCTATTGGGAAAAAAAAAAACACTGCAAAATTAAATTTTTTTGCAATGTTTTTCCAATATCAGAATACACGGATAGTTTCTAAAGCGTTTATGAAAACGCAGAAAATGCTATTGGGAAGAAAAAAAACACAGCAAAATTAATTTTTTTGGCAATGTTTTTCCAATATCAGAATAAACGGATAGTGTCTAAAGCGTTTATGAAAACGCAGAAAATGCTATTGGGGAAAAAAAAAAACACTGCAAAATTAAATTTTTTTGCAATGTTTTTCCAATATCAGAATACACGGATAGTGTCTAAAGCGTTTATGAAAACGCAGAAAATGCTATTGGGAAAAAAAAAAACACTGCAAAATTAAAATTTTTTGCAATGTTTTTCCATAATCAGAATAAAAGGATAGTGTCTAAAGCGTTTATGAAAACGCAGAAAATGCTATTGGGAAAAAAAAAACACTGCAAAATTAAATTTTTTTGCAATGTTTTTTTTCCAATATCAGAATACACGGATAGTGTCTAAAGCGTTTATGAAAACGCAGAAAATGATATAGGGAAAAAAAAAAACACTGCAAAATTATTTTTTTTTGCAATGTTTTTCCCAATATCAGAATACACGGATAGTGTCTACAGCGTGTATGTATGAACACGCAGAAAATGCTATTGGGAAAAAAAAAAACACAGCAAAATTAATTTTTTTTGCAATGTTTTTCCAATATCAGAATACACGGATAGTGTCTAAAGCGTGTATGTATGAAAACGCAGAAAATGCTATTGGGAAAAAAAAAAAAACACAGAAAAATTAAAATTTTTTGCAATGTTTTTCCAATAGCAGAATACACACAGACTATGGTGTATCTCTTACTATATGCAGTGTTGGTCCTAATGGTGCACTGAGCTTGCAGGTAAAACTTTTATATTTTGTCTGGCACTGGCCTCATGGCACTTTTAAAAGACTGTGCACTGCACCCCAGCCAGGGTACAGTTGATTTAGGAATCTCTTCTAATTCTCTCTGCCTCTTTCTTTTGCTTAATAAAGAAACTCCCTACTCTACTCCAGCTATCTAGATCGCTCACTGATCTAACTAATTAGAAGAAAATTAAAGGAATGTGGACTGACTGACTGACTGACTTTATCACACTAACTCCTAAAATCCTCTCTCTCAGCAGCACAGGAACCTGTCTATAGCAGAATGACGCTGTGTGCTGTGTGTCTGGACTATATATAGAGGCTGGGTCACATGCTGCACTGCCAATCACAGCCATGCCATTAGTAGGCATGGCTGTGATGGCTTCTAAGGGCACACTAGTGAAACTAGCGTCGATTGGCTGCCCTGCAGCTGTTAAAAAGGCGCCAGTACATCGCCGATTGGCTGCCCTGCAGCTGTTCAAAAAAGGCGCCAATACATCGCCGAACACCGGATACACCTAACCCGAACTTACAGCCAATAGTTCGGGTTCGGGTCCTGGAAGGGGGGTAAATACATAAAACACATTAAATGCCAGAATATTCCCGGACACCCAAAAGTCCGGTACGGTGATTGAAGTGCATTGTTTCTATTGTTACATTCTAAAATTTAATGAAGTGGTTCAACTCACCATAATGTAAATACTGTGGGAGCCCTGGGCGTGTAACTTGCCACGTCGCCTGCCACCAGATGCAGCATCCTATAAAGAATAAGTTCACTTTAAAAAAAATAAAAAATAAATCCACATTCTCCCAGATAACACCACTAAAAAGTGAGAGAATCCAGCACCTTCATTCTTCCACCACATGGCTGTTCTCCCTCCCAATGTCATTGGCTTAAGCACTTCAGGCCTGGAAGGTTTACCCCCCCCCCCCCCCCCCCCTTCCTGACCAAGGCATTTTTTGCAATGCGGCAAAAATTGATGTCTTTTTTTTCCCCCACAAATAGAGCTTTATTTTGGTGGTATTTGGTCACCTCTGCTGTTTTAAAATTTTTTGGTGCTATAACCCCCGATAGCGGCCAAATAAAGGGTTCAAAGCTCCTCTGCTGATGCGCTTTGCTTGCCCTTCGGTGGGGCTGCCCACTGATTTCAATGGACAGTGGCACTTTAGGAGTGGTGTATAAACATCTCCTATTTTGCCTCAAAGAAGCTGCTTGCAGGACTTTTGTTGACATCCTGCCAGTGCAGCACCCCAGTGTGAAAGCACTTGGGCTCTCTCCCTCCTGCAACTCGGAGAGAGAATGAGAGAAGGATTTTCTGTTCTCCCACTGCACTCTGGCATAGTAAGTCTGGAGGCAGCATACTAGTGAGCGTTGCAGCGCCGGCTGGATGCAAGGTGAAATTGAGCACCACGCTTTCGTCTGCAGCTCCCCTCCGGCATATCACTCCACGTGACCGCGCAGTGGGCGAAGCCGCGCCTAACGTCACACACAAGGTATAACACACAAGGTTTAATGCGGCCACCCCTGTTCACCTGTCCTTTTTTTTTACTCAAAACGCTGCACCAGTGCACCTGCTAACAAACTCAGGGCTATGGACCCCAGATTCAGGGCTGTAGCCCTAAAAGCAGAACCGATCGGCCCTATAGGCACACTATGCAAGCTGCTTAGCTTAGGTGGGAGGAGGTGGAAGGCGGCGATCGGCAGCTCTATGTTGCCTGAGTGGGCGGCGGGATCTCTCTGGGGTTTGTAGTATTCTCAGTGTATACAGTGGAGAAGAGAAGGGAGGGGCCTCTGACCCAGGCAGGTATCAGCTTCACTTTCACTCTGCTTGAACACTGTTGCTGATGCCTGGGTCAGAGGCCCCTCCCCTCTCCGCTGTATACATTCGGAGATAGAACTACTTGCCCCAGGGAGATCCCCCTGCCTGTGAACACCATATAGCTGCCGATCGCCGCCTCCCACCTCCACCAGCCAGGTACAGGGGAACCTCTGCAGGGGGGGGAGTCAGCTGTTTGGGGGCCCAAATGTAAGAGGGGGGGTTTCTGGGGACACTAATGTAAGGAAGAGGGCCTCTGGGGACACTAATGTAAGAGGGGTGCTCTCTGGGGACACTAATGTAAGGACAGGGCCCTCTGGGGACACTGATGTAAAGACGGGCCCTCTGGGGACACTGATGTAAATATGGGCCCTCTGGGGACACTGATGTAAAGACGGGCCCTCTGGGGACCCTGTGTAAGGAGGGGCTCTCTGGGGACCCTGTGTAAGGAGGGGCTCTTTGGGGACACTAATGTAAGAGGGAAGGCTCTCTTGGGACACTAATGTAAGGGGAGGCTCTCTTGGGACCATGGTATAAGGGGGGGCTCTCTGGGGACCCTGGTGTAAGGGGGGCTCTCTGGGGACCCTGATGTTAGAAGGGGCTCTCTGAGGACCCTGATGTAAGGAGGGGCTCTCTGGGGAGCCTGGTGTAAGGGGAGGCTCTCTTGGGACCCTGGTGTAAGTGGAGGCTCTCTGAGGACCCTGATGTAAGGGGAGGCTCTCTAGGGGCCCTGATGTAGGGGGATACCCTCTGGGGACCCTGATGTAAGTAGGGAGGCTCACTGGGGACCCTGATGTAAGGAGGGGCTCTCTGAGGACACTGATGTAAGGCAGGCTCTCTGGGGACCCTGATGTAAGGAGGGGCTTTCTGGGGACCCTGATGTAAGGGGAGGCTCTCTGGGAAACCTAATGTAGGGGGAGGCTCTCTGGGGACCCTGATGTAGGGGGAGACTCTCTGAGGGCACTGATTTAAGGGGGGCTCTCTGGGGACCCTGATGTAAGGGGAGGCTCTCTGGGGATCCTGATGTAAGGGGAGGCTCTCTGGGGACCCTAATGTAGGGGGAGGCTCTCTAGGGACCCTGATGTAAGGGGGGGCTCTCTGGGGACCCTAATGTAGGGGGAGGCTCTCTGGGGACCCTGATGTAAAGGGGGGGGGCTCTCTGGGACCCTGATGTAAGGGGGGGGGCTCTCTGGGGACCCTGATGTAAGGTGGGGGCTCTCTGGGGACCCTGATGTAGGGGGAGGCTCTTTAGGGACCCTGATGTAAGGGGGGCTCTCTGGGGACCCTAATGTAGGGGAAGGCTCTCTGGGGACCCTGATGATGTAGGGGGAGACTCTCTGAGGACACTGATTTAAGGAGGCTGTCTGGGGACCCTTGTGTAAGGGGGGCTCTCTGGGGACCTTGGTGTAAGGAGGGGCTCTCTGAGGACCCTGATGTAAGGGGGGCTCTCTGAGGACCCTGATGTAAGGGGGGCTCTCTGGGGACCTCATTCTGTTCTATATTGTTGTACTTATTCTTTAACTGTTTTGTTTAAAGGAGGGAGGATTGTTTTGGGAGCACTGAAGTATCAGGTGTGACTGTGTGGCAATGGCAAATGGTTTACATAGCTCACGGCATCACGGGTCAAGTAGAGGGCCCCTTAGCAGAATTTTGCTTAGGGCCCCAGGTAGGTCAGGATCGGCACTGCCTAAAAGCCACCCCCTTGCAATGCCACTGTGTCAAGATATGTGTTTAAAAGGAAGGTTTGCCAACAGGGCCTCTGTAATTTGAAAAGGAAAAAAGAAAAACAAAAAGAAAAACAAAAGCAGAAAGACAAACCAGTAAATTTAAATATGGATAAAAGTGTCAGCATATCAACAAAGACAAATTAAGAGGAGAGTCTGTACCTTTAAAAATAATAAAAAGTGTGATATTTAATTTATTACATAAAGAAGTATAATGGAAGTAATTATATGTAGGTTACAACTATGTAATATAGGTAAAGTTGATCCGGGGAAAATCCAATTGCCTCTCGGGGGATCAGGAAGGACTTTTTTCCCCTGCTTTAGCAAATTGGAGAATGCTCTGCTGGTTTTTTTTTTTTGCCTTCCTCTGGATCAACTGTGGGTATAGAATGGGGTATATGGGATTGTATGATATATATATATATATATATATATATATATATATATATATATATATATTTTTTTTATTTGTGGTTGAACTGGATGGACTTGTGTCTTTTTTCAACCTAACTAATTAACTATGTAATACGCTGTATTGTCAAAAGTATTGGGAAGCATGCCTTTACACGCACATGAACTTTAATGGCATACCAGTCTTAGTCCGTAGAATTCAATATTGAGTTGGCCCACCCTTTGCAGCTATAACAGCTTCAACTCTTCTGGGAAAGCTGTCCACAAGGTTTAGAAGTGTGTATATGGGAATGTTTGACCATTCTTTCAGAAGCGTATTTATGAGGTCAGGCACTGATGTGAACGAGAAGGCCTGGCTCGCAGTCTCCGCTCTAATTCTTTCCCAAAGGTGTTTCAAGTTCCTCCACCCCAAACTCGCTCATCCATGTTTTTATGAACGCTTTCGTCTGCAGCTCCCCTCCGGCATATCACTCCACGTGACCGCGCAGTGGGCGAAGCCGCGCCTAACGGGTCACACACAAGGTATAACACACAAGGTTTAATGCGGCCACCCCTGTTCACCTGTCCTTTTTTTTTACTCAAAACGCTGCACCAGTGCACCTGCTAACAAACTCAGGGCTATGGACCCCAGATTCAGGGCTGTAGCCCTAAAAGCAGAACCGATCGGCCCTATAGGCACACTATGCAAGCTGCTTAGCTTAGGTGGGAGGAGGTGGAAGGCGGCGATCGGCAGCTCTATGTTGCCTGAGTGGGCGGCGGGATCTCTCTGGGGTTTGTAGTATTCTCAGTGTATACAGTGGAGAAGAGAAGGGAGGGGCCTCTGACCCAGGCAGGTATCAGCTTCACTTTCACTCTGCTTGAACACTGTTGCTGATGCCTGGGTCAGAGGCCCCTCCCCTCTCCGCTGTATACATTCGGAGATAGAACTACTAGCCCCAGGGAGATCCCCCTGCCTGTGAACACCATATAGCTGCCGATCGCCGCCTCCCACCTCCACCAGCCAGGTACAGGGGAACCTCTGCAGGGGGGGGAGTCAGCTGTTTGGGGGCCCAAATGTAAGAGGGGGGTTTCTGGGGACACTAATGTAAGGAAGAGGGCCTCTGGGGACACTAATGTAAGAGGGGTGCTCTCTGGGGACACTAATGTAAGGACAGGGCCCTCTGGGGACACTGATGTAAAGACGGGCCCTCTGGGGATACTGATGTAAATATGGGCCCTCTGGGGACACTGATGTAAAGACGGGCCCTCTGGGGACCCTGTGTAAGGAGGGGCTCTCTGGGGACCCTGTGTAAGGAGGGGCTCTTTGGGGACACTAATGTAAGAGGGAAGGCTCTCTTGGGACACTAATGTAAGGGGAGGCTCTCTTGGGACCATGGTATAAGGGGGGGCTCTCTGGGGACCCTGGTGTAAGGGGGGCTCTCTGGGGACCCTGATGTTAGAAGGGGCTCTCTGAGGACCCTGATGTAAGGAGGGGCTCTCTGGGGAGCCTGGTGTAAGGGGAGGCTCTCTTGGGACCCTGGTGTAAGTGGAGGCTCTCTGAGGACCCTGATGTAAGGGGAGGCTCTCTAGGGGCCCTGATGTAGGGGGATACCCTCCAGGGACCCTGATGTAAGTAGGGAGGCTCACTGGGGACCCTGATGTAAGGAGGGGCTCTCTGAGGACACTGATGTAAGGCAGGCTCTCTGGGGACCCTGATGTAAGGAGGGGCTTTCTGGGGACCCTGATGTAAGGGGAGGCTCTCTGGGAAACCTAATGTAGGGGGAGGCTCTCTGGGGACCCTGATGTAGGGGGAGACTCTCTGAGGGCACTGATTTAAGGGGGGCTCTCTGGGGACCCTGATGTAAGGGGAGGCTCTCTGGGGATCCTGATGTAAGGGGAGGCTCTCTGGGGACCCTAATGTAGGGGGAGGCTCTCTAGGGACCCTGATGTAAGGGGGGGCTCTCTGGGGACCCTAATGTAGGGGGAGGCTCTCTGGGGACCCTGATGTAAAGGGGGGGCTCTCTGGGACCCTGATGTAAGGGGGGGGGCTCTCTGGGGACCCTGATGTAAGGTGGGGGCTCTCTGGGGACCCTGATGTAGGGGGAGGCTCTTTAGGGACCCTGATGTAAGGGGGGCTCTCTGGGGACCCTAATGTAGGGGAAGGCTCTCTGGGGACCCTGATGTAGGGGGAGACTCTCTGAGGACACTGATTTAAGGAGGCTGTCTGGGGACCCTTGTGTAAGGGGGGCTCTCTGGGGACCTTGGTGTAAGGAGGGGCTCTCTGAGGACCCTGATGTAAGGGGGGCTCTCTGAGGACCCTGATGTAAGGGGGGCTCTCTGGGGACCTCATTCTGTTCTATATTGTTGTACTTATTCTTTAACTGTTTTGTTTAAAGGAGGGAGGATTGTTTTGGGAGCACTGAAGTATCAGGTGTGACTGTGTGGCAATGGCAAATGGTTTACATAGCTCACGGCATCACGGGTCAAGTAGAGGGCCCCTTAGCAGAATTTTGCTTAGGGCCCCAGGTAGGTCAGGATCGGCACTGCCTAAAAGCCACCCCCTTGCAATGCCACTGTGTCAAGATATGTGTTTAAAAGGAAGGTTTGGCAACAGGGCCTCTGTAATTTGAAAAGGAAAAAACAAAAACAAAAAGAAAAACAAAAGCAGAAAGACAAACCAGTAAATTTAAATATGGATAAAAGTGTCAGCATATCAACAAAGACAAATTAAGAGGAGAGTCTGTACCTTTAAAAATAATAAAAAGTGTGATATTTAATTTATTACATAAAGAAGTATAATGGAAGTAATTATATGTAGGTTACAACTATGTAATATAGGTAAAGTTGATCCGGGGAAAATCCAATTGCCTCTCGGGGGATCAGGAAGGACTTTTTTCCCCTGCTTTAGCAAATTGGAGAATGCTCTGCTGGTTTTTTTTTTTGCCTTCCTCTGGATCAACTGTGGGTATAGAATGGGGTATATGGGATTGTATGATATATATATGTATATATATATATATATATATATATATATTTTTTTTTTTTTTTTATTTGTGGTTGAACTGGATGGACTTGTGTCTTTTTTCAACCTAACTAATTAACTATGTAATACGCTGTATTGTCAAAAGTATTGGGAAGCATGCCTTTACACGCACATGAACTTTAATGGCATACCAGTCTTAGTCCGTAGAATTCAATATTGAGTTGGCCCACCCTTTGCAGCTATAACAGCTTCAACTCTTCTGGGAAAGCTGTCCACAAGGTTTAGAAGTGTGTATATGGGAATGTTTGACCATTCTTTCAGAAGCGTATTTATGAGGTCAGGCACTGATGTGAACGAGAAGGCCTGGCTCGCAGTCTCCGCTCTAATTCTTTCCCAAAGGTGTTTCAAGTTCCTCCACCCCAAACTCGCTCATCCATGTTTTTATGGACCTTGCTTTGTGCCAAAATGTCTTGGTATGCTGACACCTTAAGAGTTCCCTTCACTGGAACTAAAGGGCCAAGCTCAACCCCTGAGAAACAACCCCACACCATAATCAACCCCCCCCCCCAATGATTTGTGCCAGTGCACAAAGCAAGGTCCATAAAGACATGGATGAGCAAGTTTGGGTTGGAGATACTTGACTGGCCTGCACAGTGTCCTAACTTCAATCCAATAGAACACCTTTGGGTTGAATTAAAGTGGAGACTGCGAGACAGGCTTCTCCTCCAACATCAGTACCTGACCTCACAAATGCGCTTCTGGAAGAATGGTCAACCATTCCCATAGACACACTCCTAAACCTTGTGGACAGCCTACTAGTAGAGTTGAGGTTGTTATAGCCGCAAAGGGTGGGCCAGCCCAATATTGAACCCTACGGACTAAGACTGGGATTCCACTAAAGTTCATGTGTATGTAAAGGCAGGAGTCCCAATACTTTTGACAATATAGTGTATGTAAATTTACAACCATACCCATATATTCTATAATAAATATCTTTTAAAACATTACATAATAATAACATAATATTTTTATTCTATACAATTTTTGTGTGTGTATATATATATATATTTTTTTTTTCTTTCTTTTAAATATATATTTATGGCTTTATAGCTTATGCATTCCGATTCCCAGCTATATATTTATACACATTTTATATATTTTTATTTATTTATGGCTATATTTAGGTAATCTATTGGATATTATTTCAGCTTGTGTATTCTCTTTTTGCACTTTACAAGGAGTAATTGGGCTGAGCACAGAGTATTTATTTAAAATAACACTCTCATTGTGCACGTAGTGAGAAGTTAATTAGAGCGCAGCATTTATCACATTTATTTATATATATATATATTTATATATATATATATACTTTTTTATTTATTTTTCCCCTCCTGGAACAAAGCAGAAAATAAAAAGGAAGATTTGATCAGCAATACTAACTAGCTATATTCCCTCTTGGACATCTGAACTTGTAATCTTCTTTTTTTTATGTACAAGTGTCACCGGGGATTGTAACTTTCTGAACTCCAGAGTAACTTTTTACTTTTACAACACAATTCCCAAAGAAAAAGTATGTTGTATAATCCACTGATCCATAGTTTTTCAGACGAAAATCAGCATGGTTCATGTTACAACAACCCACCACATCCCTTGGCAAGTATGTGGGCATATTTTGTGCACTAATTTATTTTCTACCGAGCACTGCCAAAGATCAATAAGATACATGGATGAATATATTTATGTTACTCGAGGGGTTCAACAACATTTTATAAATAAACAAACCTGTAAACTGAGGGGCAGAGCAATATTAATCTATATGACATATAACATAAAACATATAAATAAATATAAATTATTCTAGCACAAATTAACACCTTCATACCGCAGGATAGTATGATCAAGTATGATCAATTGCACAAGAAAGAACATATTACAGTGCCTGTAATATGGGGTATTTATACCCCTTGAAATCTTCCACATTTTGTCATGTTACAACCAAAAACGTAAATGTATTTTATTGGGTTTTATGTGATAGACCAACACAAAGTGCCACATAATTTTGAATTGGAAGGAAAATTATCAATTATTTTCAAAATGTTTTGCAAATAAATATCTGAAAAGTGTGGCATGCACTTGTATTCAGCTCCTGAGTCAATATTTTGTAGAACAACCTTTCAGTACGATTACAGCTGCAAGTCTTTTTGGGTAGGTCTCTACCAGCTTTGCACATCTAGAGTGACATTTTTGCCCATTCTTCTTTGTAAAATAGCTCAACCTCTCACAGATTGGATGGACAGCATCTGTGAACAGCAATTTTCAAGTCTTGCCACATATTCTCAATTGGATTTCGGTCTGGACTTTGACTGGGCCATTCTAACACATGAATATGCTTTGATCTAAACCATCACTGTAGCTCTGGTTGTTTGTTTAGGGTTGTTGTCCTGCTGGAAGGTGAACCTCCATCTTAGTCTCAAGTCTTTTGCAGACTCTAATGCCGCGTACACACGGTCGGAATTTCTGATGGAAACAGTCCGATGGGAGCTTTTCATCGGTCTTTTTCTGTTGGAATTTCCGACGGACTTTGGATTGAGAACCTGTTCTTAATTTTTCAGACGTAAAACCTTTCTATCGGATTTTCGATCGTGTGTATGCAATTCCGACACGCCAAAAATCACGCATGCTCAGAATCCAGTACGAGACGGAACCACTCGGTCTGGTAAAACTAGCGTTCGTAATGGAGATAGCAGATTCTTCACACTGCAATTTTTTTAATTGTTCAATGCTGCGCATTCTCTTCTTTATAATGCTAGAAGAATGAAGTTGTTTTGCTGCTCATATTCACACAGAGTCTCTCCTGAATAATATTTATATTAGAATTTAAGCCAGATCTGCCTAAAAAATATATATATATTTTTTAAAGTGCTTTTTTTCTTTACTAACAATATTTGTATTATTGTATTATTTTCTTGTGCTCTCCTTTTTATTTTTTATGTTACGTTTCCACAACACCATTATTATGTATTATTTGTAAACCTGTTTGTTGTTGGTGTTTCTTTGTATATTTTGACATTGTATTTTTGAAATGTACCTGCCTACTCACCCAAAATAAAATTATTTGCTATTTGTAGAAAAACACATAGGCAAGTATTTTCTGAAACCAAAATGTATTTTACATCATAATAACAAATAAAGATAAAGGCAACGCTGGAGAAAGAGCTTGAATTTGCACAGCCTTTGCCCCCCAAGGCAGACATCAAAAACTTGGTAGCTTGAGAAGTCCAATATGGTCCAGGAATCCCAGAGAACAGGAGCAGCATCAGATGATATATGTACCCAGGCTGTGGTACTACAACAGGCTGTGTGTTCTGTGAGACCAGACTGAAGGCAGGGGATCACTTTCTGGTCTTCCATGCAGCCTTCCCCGCAGCCTTCCCTGGAGGCTGTGGCTCTGGAGGTGGCCTTGTGGCAGGAGGAGGAAGAGGATGGGGGAGAGAACACAGGTGGTCGTCTTCACAAATTTCCACTCTCAACCCCTTGTGGATTGTAGTAAAAATTAGTTTCTCACAATTGCGCTGTTGACTCTCCTCCGTTTGTTGTAAATTGGAGGCTATGTAGATGCCATAGGCCTCTATAGCATCGAGGAGGGATTTCAGGGCATCATTAGCCTCCTTGATGAGGGCCAGTGCTGCCTCCTCTGTTTTCGTGCCCTTCCTGGGCCTTTTGTATTGAATGAATAGGGGAGGCACCTGGGATTGGGTGTTACTGGGCCCTGCCACCTCCTGGCTGACAATTCCCTCTGCCTCCTCCTGTGTGCCACTTGCCAGAGCCTCGTCCTGGCTGAGGTCATCCTGTGTATGAAAAAGAGACATAGTTTTAGTTTTTCGTTCATCAAACACACACAATTTTCAGCTCATGACTGTTGCAAATTTAATGTTAAAGGAATAGAAAAGACTATCATTCTGAGCCCAGCATTTTTCCTTTTTGTCCTAATCTTTTTTGGCCACTTTTGTCTATTGATATGTGAAACACTTTTTGTTAATTCATTCATTTATTAGCAATAATAACATCTACTTACCAACAATCATTTTTTTTTCACAGAAAAATTATGTATAAAAAACCTATACCTGACTCCATCTGGGATCCTCAATCTCTTCCTGTATGGAAGGCCCAGGTTGGTCCACAGATGCCTCAGCTGGGGTTGAAGGAAGGCTGGATGGAAGGCTGGTTGGAAGGCTGGAGGGAAGGGGTGCCGGAAGAGTTGAAAGGGATTCCCTGCCCTCAATCTGGTCATCAATAAAATGCATCCTGTCGTAGTACCACAGACTGGGTACATACACCTTATCTTCTGCTGCTCCGGACCTTAGGGACTGCTGGACCTTATGGTACTCCTTCTTATAGTTGCTTCTTAAGCTACCATTTTTTGCTTTCAGAAACCTCATGTCTGCATTGGGGGCCCGGGTCTTTACAAATTCAAGCAATTTCTCCAGCGTTGCCCTCCTAGCTGGTTTATTGTGATATAAGGGTTTTTTCACCTTCCATAGATTTCTCATATCCCGGTATTTATCTATGAATTCCCCAAGGAATTCTTGGTCCTTAAATGGCAACATTTTCTCTGCAAGACCAAACAAAATACAAAAATAAACATATAACACAATATAGGCATCAATCTAGATTCAGTATAGGCCGCACATGTCTCCAAACTTAAAATCTTACCTTCGTTATAACGTTCGTCGTTGTTTGTCACGTCCGTTCCTCCTTCCTCTGCACACAGAACATAGTTACGACACACACACGTGTTTGAAGCTTTATATACACTGCGCATGCGTGAATCTCCGCCCGCGTCGCCTGCCCCTGACGTTCTTTCTAATATTCGCCGCCCCGTCTCTTTCGTTGCAGTGGGAGCGGAACATGGCGGAGACACAGCAGTAATGCATACTTCCTGTAACGAGGAGGAGAAAAGCCCGGAGCCTGAAACGTCACGATCGAGGAGGAGATTTAAGGCCTCAAAAATGTCCTTTGTGGAGATGTTTGAGATGGTGGACATCTTGAGGAGTACCGACTATGACGGGAATTATGGTCCGTAACCAAACCCAAATATGAGAAAGGCCAAGATCATGAATAAAGTTGTGAAGAGTCTGTACAGGAATTTTGGGGTACGACGATCCAAGGATCAACTGAGGAAATGCTGGTCGGACCTCAAATTAAGGGAGCAGGATCAGTACAGAAAGATCAAAAAAGGTCTTTTTGAAAGATCAAAAAAGGTAAGTATTCCACCTTGAGTAATTAAGGGAATAAATCATGTCTTCAGCTTGGAATTCTGCCCAAACAGACAATTGGCCCCCACTTCCAAGCAATGTTTATCATTAATATTTGTTGGCTCAAATATCTGTGTGCTAAGTATACCTTTTGTTTTATTCTCATAGGGGAACAAAGAATCTGGAAATATGATGGTACCAGGGACCACCCACCTCCTGAAGAAGGGGAACAGAGGTCACCACAAGATGAGGATGTGGAGGAAGGAGAGGTGGTCGAGATTGAGACCACAACAGGTGAGTGTCTGACACCCCAGATTCAGGTAATAAGACATGTATGCCTGCATATTTATAATAGATGGTGTGTTTTTTTTTTGTTTTTTTTTTAAGGTGATGTACAGGTGGTTGAAGAACAATCAGATAATTTCACCAGTGACAGTGCCCAAAGGCTAATCCAGGATATCATGTGATAATATCCAGGATTTAGACATTATTCGCAAAAAAAATATGGATATTGAAGTTAAACTTAAGAACATGATTGATGTTCTTGAAAGAATATAATTTACTCAAAAATTGCCACCATTTTGTTTTTTAAATTTGGACAACATTTTGAAAAGCCTAAATTTGAAGATGCACATAGTATGTCAACATGTGCTATCTGCCACCAGGGGATATCAATGTACGTGTTTTGTGCCTGCAACCCCTTCCTCAAAACTCAAGTCGGTGAGAGGAAGGGGTTGCACCCCCAAAACACATACATTGATCCTCCATGATGGGAGATAGCACATGTTGACATTAGGCATGGAATCAGGATGGAAATCCCCAGTTTGACTCCCAATTTGTGTGCATCTTCAAAATTAGGCTTTTACAGGGGTGACTGCACCCCATCTGATGAAGGCAAGATCCACACATTTTGGACAATGTAAAATGTGTGATCTTGCATTAAAAGTTTTTCTACGTTGAACTTTGTTATGTTCCAGAGTTGTGTATGTTGTGTTTGGAAACATGGCTGTTTATGTAACGTAACACAAAAACTTTTTGGGGAAAACGCTAAAATATGTATTTTTTGTAAAAAAAAAAAAGAAAGAAAAAAAAGCACATGTGAATGTGTATGGAGTAAAAGGATTTTTTTACTCTACAATGTGTAGCTTCTTCTTTCAATGATCAATACCAGTTTTTTGTGTGGAAATTGGTGTTTACAGTGACAATGGGTGTTTAGATAATAATGTGCAAACCACTTGGCACTACAAGTGCACTAGGAGACACAAAAAAGAAACACAAGCAGAAAATTCAAAGCAAGATTTTACCAGATTAATAAATGTAAAATGTATTCCAAAAGTGCTGGCAAAGCAATGGCCCCCTCCCCGAAAAATTTTGCCGCACTTCACGGGCGCTTTGGGGCGGCGTCAGGCCCAACTGTAACCACATAATTGGGGTTTTTCCTTTTAAAAAAGTTGTGCAAGATGCAACACGATACCACAATGGTATTAAGTTTGTATTCCGCCATATTAATGGCCGTTTGAAACAGGCGGAACCGGCTGGGCAGAATCCCAAACGCGCTCTCCACGACTGTTCTGGCTCTGGCCAGCCGGTAATTAAATACCCTCTTCTCCAGGGTGAGGGTCCTCTGGGGGAATGGCCTCATGAGATGGTTTCCCAAACCGAAAGCCTCATCTGCGACAAAGACAAATGGCAGTCCTTCGACATTCTCCTCCGGGGGTGGCAATCCCAAGCCACCACTCTCGAGACGTCGGTAGAACTCGGTCTGGGAAAAGACTCCTCCATCCGACATCCGGCCATTCCTCCCCACGTCCACATATATGAACTCATATGTCGCCGACACCACCGCCATCAACACGATACTATGCAACCCCTTATAGTTAAAATAGTATGACCCCGAATGGGGTGGTGGGACAATGTGGACGTGCTTCCCATCGATTGCCCCTCCGCAGTTAGGAAAATCCCACCACTGGGCAAACTGAGAGGCCACAGTCTGCCAGTAAAGTATTTGATAATAAACATTACAAGCAGATTATACAGAAACATTGTTGGCAAACATCAGTATAACATTTCTTGTAGTATTTAAAGGCTAAAATATAAGGTCCACTTATCAGATTCCTCACCCCCTCTGATGGCCCCTTGTAAATATTTTAGGGGAGAGGTATGTTTTGGACAGGTAACCCCCCTCTCCACTACGTAATGGAGTAACAAAGTAATGTGTGATAGTTTGGCCAGCCCCTCCTTAATTACAGTATTGGCAGCCCACTGGACAGGTAAGAAGAAGTGGCCTCAAAAAAAAAAAAAAAAAAGGAAGCACATTTTTTGATTCTGCAATTACCTATCACGATAATAATAGGAGAAGAGAAATGAATACAGTAGCATTTGAAAGTATTAAGGCAGGCCCTTGCACTACATGCTTTGAAAAATTAATCCATAAATCTGACCACTAAAGAGGTAGGTATAGTGTGTATTGGGTTTGGCAAAGTCAGCAGATAGAGGATAGGTATCAGCTGACTGAGCAGTTGGGGGAGGGGGCTCAGGCACTCTGCATGAATTTAAGGACAACTATAACATTTGTACACATTTTAGGGGGTGTTTAGGGTAAAGCATTACAATGGAGCTGGCAAAATACATTGTTAAGTGACTATAGGTATATATGGGCCCCAGATAGCATGCTGGGGGGGGGGGGGGGGGGGGTTAGTGAAGGCAAAGATGCATGAAGGACAAAAAAGGAACATACAAAAATCCAACATGCATGAGGACAAAATGGCACAGCTTATTAAAGCATATTACAGCATATTGAATTCCGGGTAATTAGGGAACGAGGAAAGAAATACAATACATTAGCAAACAGTAAATACATAGAATGCAATGTTAAAGGATAAAACTTACCCTCATATAGTCCTTCTGCAGGACCTAGATGATGGCAGACCAGGTCTCTGGAATAATGATCCCCAGAGCCTGGGGGGAGATGCCTGTTGAGAACTTGAGGTCCTGAAGGCTTCTCCCTGTCGCCAAGTACCTCAACGTGGCAACTAACCTCTGCTCCGCAGTGATGGCTTGCCGCATGCAGGTATCCTGCCTGCTAATATAAGGGGACAGCAAAGCTAACAGACGGTGAAAAACGGGGTCCATCATCCTGAGATAATTCCTGAAACCATCAGGATTATTCTCACGGATCTCACGAAGCAGAGGCATGTGCGAGAATTGGTCACGCTGGAGCAACCAATTCTTGGCCCATGAACTCCTCCTCGCCCTGTTCATGGACTGGGCTTGTGTCAAAGTAAGAACCTCAACACCAAGCCCCCCGCACAGCACGAACTCTACGACGAGTACGTACACGCAGGGGCGTAACTAGAAATCACAGGGCCCCATAGCAAAATGTTGTATGGGGCCCCCCCTGTAAACAGTCCCCCCCCCCCCACAAAAAAAAAAAATGAACTGTGCAAAACAGATGACAGTCTGTCTCCCACTCCTTCCTACCTCTTGTCTAGACTTCAGAGCCTCCTCAGGTGCCGAAAACGATGTCCCTTCACAGGCGCGCTCGAGCGTTCTGCCCCGCCCACTCTGCTCTGTGCTCCTGCCTCCTGCTGTATGCAGCTGCATGTGTCGGGACACGGCCGGACTCGAGGGGCCCGGGAGGCTTAACAGTAAACTCACATTCCTCATCCTCACCTTGACAATTTTTTTGTCGGTGGGCGGAGTCTTATCAAAATTAGGGGGTGGGCATTTGTTTGTAGGTGTGGCCTAGTGGGGAAAGAAAAATTTGGCGCGCAAAGTGCGCCACGGCAAGGTATGGGGTTGGTTTAATCGTACTATTGGGTGTGGCTTAAAGGGGTGTGACTCAAAGGGCTGTGGTTAGAGTCTGAGATGAACAAGGGATGGAGGGAGAAACAAAGAAAGAAAGAGAGAGGAAGGAAAAAAAGAGGAATGAAGGGACAGCAGGCCCAGATCCTACACCACAATAGAAATATGTGTATTCCAGAAAGTTTAGCAATCAGCAGATAAAGATACTCCAAACACCTGGTGTTGGCGCTTCAATCATCCCGGCACCATGGTTGTTATGGCGTCAGGGTGATTGAAGCGCATTATTTCTATTATTACATTGTAATATAAAATGAAATACTTCAACTCACCATAATGCAGAATCAGAATCAGTGGGAGCCCTGAGTGTGTCACTTGCCACGTCGCCTACCATCAGATGCCATCAGGTGTCCCAGCGGAGTGCTTCCTTACATCTCAGGTGTCCCCAGCGGAGTGCTTCCTTACATCTCAGGTGTCCCCAGCGGAGTGCTTCCTTACATCTCAGGTGTCCCCAGCGGAGTGCTTCCTTACATCTCAGGTGTCACTTCCCCAGCCAGCGGAGTGCCTCCTTACATCTCAGGTGTCACTGTCCCCTGCCAGCGGAGTGCTTCCTTACATCTCAGGTGTCACTTCCCCAGCCAGCGGAGTGCTGCTTCCTTACTTCTCAGGTGTCACTGTCCCCAGCCAGCGGAGTGCCAACTTACTTCTCATGTGTCACTGTCCCCAGCCAGCGGAGTGCCTCCTTACTTCTCATGTGTCACTGTCCCCAGCCAGCGGAGTGCCAACTTACTTCTCATGTGTCACTGTCCCCAGCCAGCGGAGTGCCTCCTTACTTCTCAGGTGTCACTGTCCCCAACCAGCGGAGTGCTTCCTTACTTCTCAGGTGTCACTTCCCAAGCCAGCGGAGTGCTTCCTTACTTCTCAGGTGTCACTGTCCCCAGCCAGCGGAGTGCCAACTTACTTCTCATGTGTCACTGTCCCCAGCCAGCGGAGTGCCAACTTACTTCTCATGTGTCACTGTCCCCAGCCAGCGGAGTGCCAACTTACTTCTCATGTGTCACTGTCCCCAGCCAGCGGAGTGCCTCCTTACTTCTCAGGTGTCACTGTCCCCAACCAGCGGAGTGCTTCCTTACTTCTCAGGTGTCACTTCCCAAGCCAGCGGAGTGCTTCCTTACTTCTCAGGTGTCACTGTCCCCAGCCAGCGGAGTGCCAACTTACTTCTCATGTGTCACTGTCCCCAGCCAGCGGAGTGCCTCCTTACTTCTCAGGTGTCACTGTCCCCAACCAGCGGAGTGCTTCCTTACTTCTCAGGTGTCACTTCCCAAGCCAGCAGAGTGCTTTCTTTCTTCTCAGGTGTCACTGTCCCCAGCCAGCGGAGTGCCTCCTTACTTCTCAGGTGTCACTGTCCCCAGCCAGCGGAGTGCTTCCTTACTTCTCAGGTGTCACTGTCCCCAGCCAGCGGAGTGCTTCCTTACTTCTCAGGTGTCACTGTCCCCAGCCAGCGGAGTGCCTCCTTACATCTCAGGCCCCCCCCCCCCTTCCAATTGGAGCCCTCATATATATATATATATATATATATATATATATATATATATATATATATAAAACAGCAGTGTCTCTGCTGCCATTACTGAAGGCCAAGGGGGGAACAAAATAGAGGCGGAGCCGGCCGGCTACAATAGAAATTTAGCTGCAGCACCGCCCACCCCTTTCCACAGCAGGTTACAGATGACAGACAGACCGGGGCGGGTGTGGGCGGAGCTACAGCTCTATTGTAGCCACTCGGCAGGCTCCCCTCTCGACTCTGGTCTTCTGGAAAATGGCGGCCGGCGGAGACAATATCTCCGCCGGCCGCGGACCTCTAGCGGCGGTGGCGGCGGCAGCGAAAAAGAGGAATTTTAATGGCAACTAGGACAGGACCGCACCTGGCTGCGGGCCCTACTAGGCTGCGGGCCCCATAGCGAACGCATGTGTCGCTATGGCGGTTGTTCCGCCACTGCGTACACGCAACATGGCTTCTAAATGGACGGCTGGTCAGAACAGACTAAAGAAAGCACTGATAAACAGCAAGGCCTGAAAGAACGAAATGCAAATCAAACAACGAGCAGACAATAAGCACTGAAATGTAAAATCTGTAATTCAACCTAAAAATATAAATATAAATAGGAAAAAAATAGTAGCGCTTGTGAAAACAACCTCATACAAATTTCAAAGTATAAACAGGTGATATGTAAGTAGTTTCATATAGTCCATAAAACTATTAAAATCAAACGTGTATATAAAATCACCCAGTGTAAAGTAATAAAAGGTAGTCCAAACTTGTACAAAAATAAAGTGAAACAACTGCAGAATATATCTTCAAATTATACCTTCAATTTTAAATCTTCAAAGAGTCTTGCATAAGCCACCACACCACATGCAATGTGCCACCTCTCCCTCTGAAGAGCACACTCACCAGCTCACACTGCCTCCCACTTTTGTGTTTGGCTATAGCGTTTTTTACCCAATTCAGGGGTTAATAGTGACCGCCCACTCCTTCTGTTTGCTGCATATCAGTGTGACTCCATATGTAAGAAAATAAATGCTCCATATAGTGTAATAAAATCCAACCAGTTTAATAAATCTCACCAGCATTTCCAAAGGTAAAACTCAAATTTCTCACAGTAAAATCACGCCTTCAATTAAAAGCACAGCAAACAAATTCTAAGGATCCAGTGGCGTACTGTGGCCACGGCGGACCAGAAGTGTGCGCACAATCGTGGTTTCTCACCCACTCCTAGATCTCTCTGCCAGGCCCCAGTATAGCTTCCAAGTAGAGCAGCATATCACATCAGTGCAAAAGTTTGTCCTGTAGCCACTGATGTGATACGCTGCTCTACTTGGAAGCTATACTGGGGCCTGACAGAGAGATCTAGGAGTGGGTGAGAAACCATGATTGTGCACACACTTCTGGTCCGCCATGGCCACAGTACGCTACTGGATCCTTAGAATTTGTTTGCTGTGCTTTTAATTGAAGGCGTTTTGGAAATGCTGGTGTGATTTATTAAAGTGGTTGGATTTTATTACACTATATGGAGCATTTATTTTCGTACATATGGAGTCACACTGATATGCAGCAAACAGAAGGAGTGGACGGTCACTATTAACCCCTGAAGTGGGTAAAAAACGCTATAGCCAAACACGAAAGTGGGAGGCATTGTGAGCTGGTGAGTGTGCTCTTCAGAGGGAGAGGTGGCACATAGCACGTGGTGTGGTGGCTTATGCAAGACTCTTTGAAGATTTAAAATTGAAGATATAATTTGAAGATATATTCTGCAGTTGTTTCACTTTATTTTTGTACTAGTTTGGACTACCTTTTATCACTTTACACTGGGTGATTTTATATACACGTTTGATTTTAATAGTTTTATGGACTATATGAAACTACTTACATATCACCTGTTTATACTTTGAAATTTGTATGAGGTTGTTTTCACAAGCGCTACTAGTTTTTTCCTATTTATATTTATATTTTTAGGTTGAATTACAGATTTTACATTTTTATATTTATTTAAGTAGCAGCTATTTTCACAAATTTATTTATATTTTTCACTGATATATTTAATATTTAATTTTCACGATTATTTGGCGTGGTGGGTGTAAGAAATATAGAGGGCAGGTTTTATATTTATTTTTTACCAACAGTAATAAGCACTGAAAATCAAAGCGTACTATATATAAATATATAGGCCGCAAAGACAAACAAATGCGAACTGACTACACGCACTGATAAGCAGATACGCACCGACAAGCACAAACTGTAGAGCAGGAACGATCTGAAGCACAAAGTCTGAATAGCATGAATTGTCTATAACCAATCTTCTACTAACACGCGATAAACACGAGATCAGCAGAAGGAGCCCAAAGGGTGCCGGACGTGGTGCTGAACTTTCCTTTTCTAGTCTTGTCATACGTGGTGGACGTCACCGCGTTCTTGGCGGTCGGAATTTGGTATGATCGTGTGTAGGCAACACAGCTTGAGCGGAATTCCATCAGAAAAACCGACAGAGCTTTTTCTGACGAGAATTCCGATCGTGTGTACGCGGCATAACAGATTTTCTTCTAAGATTGCCATGTATTTGGCTCCTTCCATCTTCCCATCAACTCTGACCAGCTTCCCTGTCCCTGCTGAATAAAAGCATCCCCACAACATGATGCTGCCACCATCATGTTTCAGGGTGTGTTCTGATATATCTTCTCAAGTGTTCCTCACAGGAACTTTTATTACGTCCTTCTCCAAAGAGAGTCGAGAGGGAGGGCCAATGCCTTGCAGGCTGCTTTTCGCCTTCATTCAGAAACTGCAACTTAGCTTGAATCCACATTCATTCTGTTCATGGAATTGTCTGATGAGGAATTCACTGTGGCCAGAAAGACGTAATCAAAGTTCCTGTGAGGAAAACTTGAGAAGATATATCAGATTTCTGGAAGAGCTTCATTGGAAATTATTTTTTGGAGTAAGCCTTGTGAATTATTTGGAGGTGGAGGATTTTATTATCGGTTCTGGTGTAAGGTCTCGATCCAGGGAGCTGGGAGGTCTGCAATATACGTTTCAGACTGCTGACGGGCCAGAGTTTGTGCATACTTTGCTTTGCTGAGGAACCGAGACTGGAGAAGTGTGCAGTGTTTAGGTAGGCCTGATTAGAAGCCGGGGGCCTCGTGTGTCTGGGACCAGAAAATCTCTGATCTGATATCCAGAGCCCCTGGGTGAGTGTGATCTAGCTGGGGAGGAATCCCACGAGTTTTCCCCCATGTCTGCGGTGGTTGATGGCTTGGCTGGCCCTCAGGTGTCTATCTCCGTAGACGGGAGAATCAAGCGTCCATTTCTAGCCCACCCCCGATTACTCTATTTTAAAGTTGGTGAAATTACTTTGTGAAGGTCCTCACACATTGCCTTCCTTGAATTCTGTGACATGTTCAATATTTCCTATCAATAGGCACTGCTGTGTCACGGAATTCACAGAGTTTTCCTTTTGAACTACAGTGGTGCTGGGAGGAGAAATTTCAAGAAGCAGAGATAGTACAGGAATCACTGCTAGCAGGCAGCAAGGTACCATGGGATATGAATATAGATATAGAAAATGAAAGCAAACAGCAGAAGAGAAGCTTCAAAGCATGCAGGGAATCCAGGAAGTTATGGAAAGAGGTGGCATAAAGGCAGAATTTTTAACTTTTGCTGTTCTTTGCCCAGGTCTAGTACCAATACACTAATAGAACGGCTTTTTCTTTACACCTAGTTAAAAATGTTTCAAGACATTATATGCTTTAAGAGGTTATTATTTACAGGTAATGGACACTAGTTAATGAGACAACAGGATTAATTCAACACATTGTTCACAGTTTGAATTATTTCTCTTTTCTTTCGTCATTCTCTATTGTGGCATTCTCTATTGTGGCAATATTAAAGTATCTAAAGTTGTATATAATAGCTTACAGAAAGTTCAACTGCTTTGTTATTATGTTTGAGTGAAGCAAGTTCACATCTACTACTTGGGAGACCTACTTTGGTTTCAAAAGCAGGTGACTCAACACTAAGGAATATTCTATTTCTCATATTCTGGCTGACGGTTTTTCCGACGGACTTGCGGCGGACTTCTGACGGACTTTCCTAACGAATGGACTTGGGCACACACAATCACAAGTCTGGCGAATTCGAACAATGACTATGTACGACCGGACTAGAATAAGGAAGTTCATAGCCATTAGCCAATTGCTAGCCCTTACTTCCATAACACGTTTCCAAATTGGTGGTTCTTCCTTGTAAAGAACCTTTCCTTATTTTTCCTTGTCGAAAATATTTTATTAAGTTCAATGAAATTGAGTACAATAAAGTTAATATTGAGTATTGTACAATTCAGTATACTTATGTAGTAATTATATGTGGTTACAATTATAGAATTGATCATGAGGTAAAGCATTGTGAAAAAAAAGTAATTAGTTAACAATTATGAACTAAACCAATATTGATGAAGACATTCAAATATTATGTAATACTTAAGAGTATGAAAAAACTAAATAAATATTTCCTGAATAATCTTGATATAATGAAATATGTTGCATTGCTAATGATTTCTTTGTAACCGAAGGTATAGCTAAATCATAAGGTGTAAAGAGAGACAGAGTAGAGAAAGGAAGAATAAGGTAAAGAGTGAAGAGTGAAAAAGGTAAAATAAATGAAAAGAGAGGTCCACCGGGTCGATCCAGAAGTCACAATCCAACCAGTATTGCTAGCATGAGTTTAAATCATCTACCATGGCCATAAAACATTATCATTGAATGATAATGGTAAGAAATGTTCTAACTAAGGCTGCCATAGTTTACGAAATTTAGGTATTTGGTTTTGTTCAAAAGCAGCCATTTTAGCGTGTATCATAAAATTATTCATTCTTTGTTTGGTCTCGGCCAACTCTAAGCCCCCATACACACGGTCGTAAATTCCGACGGAAAATGTCCGATCGGACCATGTTGTCGGACAATCCACCCGTGTGTGGGCTCAATCTGACTTTTTCTGTCGGAATTTCTGACGGAAAAAGTTTGAGAGCTGTATCTAAAATTTTCCAACAACAAAATCCGATCATGCCAATTCCGATCATGTGTAGCCACGCATGCTCAGAAGAAATTCTGAGACGGAAGCGCTCGGTCAGGTAAAACTAGCATTCGCAATCAATCTAGCACATTCGTCACGCTGCAATGTAAAAAAATGGTTAATGCAGCGCATTCTCTTTTTCTTTAGAATGCTAGAAGAATGAAGTTCTTTTGCTGCTCATATTCACACAGACTTCTCATAAACATCTTTCTTTATTCTTTTTCATGATTTCATGACTAGAATATTTGTCAGATCTGCTGTCATTTTTTTTTTTGGTTTCTTTTATATTTTAAATGTGTGGTTGTTTTTTTGGAATCAAGATCTCCTTTATTTGACATTTTGCTCATCTTCTTAATTTTTTTGGTGTGTTTTGTGTGTCTCAACTTACCCCAACACCATTATTATCATTTTATTTTATTGGTTTATTTTTGAATATCTAGGAGGTTGTTTGGTGTTGGTGCCCCTTGTTAATTTGACTTTGTATTTTAGAAAGGTACCTGCCTACTCACAAATAAACTGTCCTTTTTGAATTGAATTAAAACACACATAGGCAAGTATTTCTTAAAAAAAAAAAACCTTTATTAGGTCTCCTAAACAAAATAAAGAGGAAGGCAGCGCTGGATAAACTGATCAATTTGGCGCAGCCTTTTGGCCCCCAGGGCAGACATAAAATATGTAATTTTCAAATTGGTGGCATGAGGAGTACATATCTGACGGAGAGCAGTCTGGTCCATAAGTCCAAGCGATCAGGAAGATCAGATGACATCTATGTCCCCAGGATGTTGTCAGACAAGAGGCTGCATCTTCTGGCAGACCAGACTGAACCCATGCCATCACTCTCTGGTCTTCCTTAGGCACTTCCCTCCAGGCTTCCTTCCAGGCTGTGGCTCTGATCTTGTAGTTGTGGCACTTGCCACAGCCTCCTCCCCCCGGCTGAGGTCTTCCTGTGTATGAAAATGGGACATAGTTTTAGTTCTTTGTTCATCAATCACACAATTTTCAGCTCACGACTGGTGCAAATTGAATGTTAATAAATTGAACATCCTATCATTCTGAGACCAGCATTTTTCATTCTTGTCCCAATCCTTTTTGGTCACTACTGTATATTGATATGTCAACCACTTTGTTAAATCACAACTTAACTGATCAATAATAACATCTAGTTAACATCATTAAATGTACGACAAGAAATATGTTCAACAATGCTATACCTGTCTCAAGCTGGGCCCCTCCACATGTTGCTGCCTGGAAGGCCCAGGTTGGACATCGGAAGCCTCAGCTGGTGGGAAAGTAAGCCTGGAAAGCCAGTAGAGTGTTGGCATGGGTTCCAATGGGGCTGACAGAAAATGCAGCCTGTTATATAACAGCATCCTGGGGACGTAAATGGCCTTTGGATCTCCTGATCGCAGGGACTCCCGGAACATCAAGCGCTCCATCAGATATGTATTCCTAATGGCACAAATTTTGTACTTCACATATCTGATGTCTGCCGTGGGGACCATGATCTGATACAAATCAACAAGTGTATTCAGCGCTGCCTTCCTCTTAGTTTGGTCCTTATAATCAGGGTGTGTAATATCCCACAGCCAGGGCAGCTCCCTGAGCTGATCAATGATCTTTAACCGAAAATAGGGCAGGTCAAATGGATCCATTGTTTGCTCTGCAAGACACAACACAAGACAAACCATAATAATGTCAGGCTAAACTCTCCTAATCTTGTCCCAAAAGAAGCCTTAATCTAGAAGCAGTATATGCTAGTGATATACCAATTTAAAATTGTACCTTCGTTCTCACGATCGGCACTCTCTCCCTCTGCTCCTAGCTCGTACGTACGACACACGCGCGTGACGTTTTATATACAGTGCGCATGCGTGAAACTCCGCCTACCCCTGACGATCTTTCTAGTCTATTCTATTCCCCGCCCCTTCTCTTTACGGCGCAGTGGGAAGAGCACTTGGCGGAGACACAGCAGGTGCATGATAATTCCACTAATGAGGAGGAGGACGAGCCAGAAACGTCCCGATTCCTGGAGGAGAAGATTTAAGGCCTCAAATATGTCCTTTGTAGAGATGGCAGAGATGGTGGACATAATGAAGAGGAGCGACTATGATGGGAAGTATGGGCCTTACCCAAACCCAAATGTCAGAAAGGCCATGATCATGGCTAAAGTTGTGAAGCGTCTGCAGAAGAACTTTGGGGTAAGACGATCCAAAGGATCAACTGAGGAAACGCTGGTCAAACCTGAAACTGAGGGAGCACGATCAGTACAGAAAGATCAATCAACTTCTTCAAAAAAGTAAAAATAAAAAAATTAATGTTGTAAATGTAATGTAATGTTTAAAATGGCCACTTTCATGTTTGTGGGTTGAATCGTTCGTAATAAACCTTGATTGTTCAGCCACTTCAAATACGATGTTTCGTCAAGTTGCAGGAAACTACATTTGTCCAGGCCTATCTATCTCTAGTCAAAGGAAGTTGCTTGTCTACAGTGCTTGGTAAAAGAAATTTGATTCAGTGTAAAGGAGAGGACATTCAGTAGCTGTTTACACATCTGGACTCTGGAGCACTAGTACTGTGACACCAGAACACCCTTTTTATTAGCATGTCACACACATGTGCTCCAGTGGATACTATAGGGGTGTCTCCATCTGACAAACTTTCACAAATCTGGTAAGTATTCCAGCTTTAGAAAGTGTCCCAAATAATGTTTTGTGCTTTGAACTCGGCCCAAAAAACCTAATTGTATGACACTTCCAAGCAATGTTTCATATTCCTATTTCTGCCCTCAAATATCTGTGTGCTAAGTATTCCTTTTGTACATTCTCATAGGGGAGAGAAGACTCAGGATGTCTGAGGACACCAGGGACCCCACACCTCCCAAAGAAGGGGAAATACCAACACCAGAAGCCGAGGAGGAGGAAGGCGAGATTATCAAAATTGTCACCACAACAGGTGAATGTCTGAGACCACAGCTTCAGGTAAGCTAATCAATGTATGCCTACATATTTATAATACACTGTGTTTTTTTGGGTTTATTTTTAGGTGATGTGGATGTTGTGGAAGAAGAATCGCATTTTACCAGTGAAAGTGCACACGTCCTCATCGGGGAGATAATGGTGTGCAATCGCGATTTAGATGAGATAAAGAAAAACATCATTGATGTTCAACAAAAAATGAAGAACATCATTGATGTTTTTAGGTAAAATCTGAAACACACCAAAATAGCTAGCAGACATTTTCTGTTTGAAAAAAAAATTGTAGAATTTTCAGAAAAGCCAAATTTGGAAGATGCACACAGTGTGTCAACATGTGCTATCTCCCATCATGGGGGATTAATGTACACGTTTTGTGGGTGCAACCCCTTCCTTGCTACTAAAGTGGCTGAGGTGAAGGGGTTGCACCCCCAAAACACGTACATTGATCCCCCATGATGGGAGATAGCACATGTTGACATTCTAGGCATGGGTTCAGGAAGTAAATGTCCAGTTTGATCCCCAATTTGTGTGCATCTTCTAAATTTGGTTTTTACAAGGGTGACACCCCATGTGATGAAGGCAATATCAACACAGTTTGGACATACTCATGTCTGATATTGTCTTCACTTTTGTAAGTTGAACTTTGTTAGTTCCTGTGTTCTGTATGTTATGCTTTGATACATGCCTGTTTACACAAAAGCGCCAAGTTATATTAATGTTAGCAAAAATAATGTTAGATAAACCAAATATGTTGGTTTGTTGTAAAACCCTTTTAAAAACGAACATGTGAATGTGCTTGAAGTAAAACGTTTAATCATCAACAATGTGTGGCTTCCTTATTCAATACCCCAAAAGCAGTATTTGTAGTAAAGTTGTTGTTTTCTGTGACAATGGGTGTAATTTACTAAAGGAAAATCCACTTTGCACTCCAAATGCAGTTTCAGGTGCACTTTTGCAGTGCAATGGTAGTGCATTGTGGATTTGCCTTTAGTAAATAACACCCACAGTGCTTTGTAATTTACCAACAATCACGCCATTTTCAGGACTCCACACATTTCTGTCATGGTGCTGAAAAGGAGGAATCTTTTTGTCAGTAATGAACTACATACCTTAACTAGAAAAACTAGCTGTATGTAGCAGACCCACAACATTAGAAGATTTTTTTTAGGAAGAAGAGACTGTCACCTCATCTTGCAAAGAAAGTGGGTTTACACTGTTGAAGATAAAGGCCAAAAAAAAAAAACATTAAATAAGCTAGGAGACACCTAAAACAAACCCAAGCGGGAAATGAAAACAAATGTACTTGCATTTTCCAAGAAAAATTTATTAAAAAATGCCTTTCAGACATTGTCTGGCATATCAATGGCCCCCCTACCCACAAAGTACTCCATATATCTTATATCTTGCAGGCGTTTTGGGGGGCAAGCCAGGACAGACAGCTTCAAGGGCCGTCAGGTTGGCATTTTGGGGTAAGTCAGCATCAGGGCCAACTAAGACCACATATTTCGGTGAATGTTTTTTTAAAAAATTGTGCAGAATGCAACAGCAAAGCACAATATGATTCAGTTTATGTTTCGCCATGTGGATGGGTGTCAAAAATAGGCGGAACCGGCTGGCCTTTAACCCAAAAGTGTTCTCCTCTACTCTTCGGGCTCTGGACAGCAGGAAATTAAAGACCCTCTGGTCCTCATTGGGAAAGGCTGCATCAGATGGTTTGACAGCGCAAATGCCTCATCCGCGACGAAGACGAAGGGGAGTCCTTCCGCATTCTCTTCTGGAGGTGGCAAGCCCAGACTGCCACTCTGGAGACGCCAGTAGAACTCTGTCAGCGCAATCACTCCACCATCCGAGATCCAGCCATTTTTCCCCACGTCCACATACAGGAAGTCATATGTCACTGACACCACTGCCAACATCACAATACTATTATACCCCTTGTAATTATAATAGTAGGACCCCGAGTTGGGGGGTGGGACGATGCGGACATGTTTCCCATCAATTGCCCCTCCTTATTTTTATTTTATTTTTTATTTCTTTCTTTTTCATCAAGTTTTGCCACAGTCACATCGATATCCATACAAAAAATATATATTTTTTTTTTCACACCTATGGACGTTTTCAACATATATAGATGGACACATATATGTATTTTCCTTTTTTTTGCTTGCATACATCATATAGACATGGTAGTAATATTAGGCTGACAGTTTTTTCAGTGACACAGGTTGAATGTTCTTTACTGGATGTTTGATGGGGACAGGTCTGGTTCTTGATCAGAGTCAGCTTGTCAGTTCATCCATCAATTGAATTATTCATTAACCAATTAACCAATCAAGTCTAAGTGTGTAACATCATGAAATGTATTTATGTGCCATATTTCTCCATGTGCATTAGCTATGAGTAAGCACTCTTGGTAGTGTGAAATGCATTAGGCTTTTGGATGTTTCTTGGAGTGCGGCCGATAAGAGTCCTTAATTTGCATCTTCAATTGCCCCTCCAAAGTTGGGAAAGTCCCAACGGATGGCAAAGTGGGAGGCCACAGTCTGCCATTCCTGTGGCATTGAAGGAACTGTGGAGTTAAACAATAAAAAAAAACATAAACATTGCAAGCAGATTAGACACAAACATTTTGGGCCAAGATCAGTCTAACATTTTTGGCAAACAGTATTTAAATAAAAAAGTATAATGTCCCCTTAGCAGATTCCTCACCCCCCCCCCCCCCCCACACACCTGAGGTCAGGCCCTTGCACTACATGCTTTGCTGAATTTAACAATAATCTGACCACTAAATAGGTAGGTATAGTGTGTAATGGGTTTGGCAAAGTCAGCAGATAGAGGATTGGTATCAGCTGACCTAGCAGTTGTGGAAGGGGGGTTCCTAATGAGTTTGCCCCCCCCCCCAAAGAAAAACCTTGGGGACTCTGCATGAATTTAAACACACACATAACATTTGTACTGATTTTAGGGGAAACCAATACTATGGCGCTGACAAAATACAATGCTAAGTGACAAGGCTATAGGTATATATGGGCCCAGGAGAGCATGCTGGGGAGGTTAGTGAAGGCAAATATGCATGAAGGACAAAAAAAACATTAAAATCTCCACCATGCATGAGGACAAAGGGGCACAGCATATTACAGCATATTACAGCATATTGCAATCCTAGTAATTAGGGAATTAGGAAAGAAATACAATACATTAGCAATAGACATGTGCACAACAAAAAAATTTGTTTATTTTCGTTTCGTTTTTTTCATTTCCGAAAAAAAATGTTTAATTTCGTTTCGTTTTTTTGTTTCCAATGATTCGTAACGATTCGTACATTCGTAAGTCGTCGGTGTTCATATTCCTAACGATTCGTACATTCGTAAGTCGTCGGTGTTCGTATTCGTAACGATTCGTACATTCGTAAGAGTTATTTTTCGTTGATTCGTTTTTTCGTTAGTTTAATTTTCGTTTATTCGTTTATTTGAAATTTGGATGCATTCGTATTTATTCGTACATTCGTAACATTCGTAGATTCGTAATCGGAGCATAATTCATAATTTTATGTAATGTGTATGCTATTATTACATTTTAATAATTTACGAATCGAAAAAAAAAAGTTACGAATCGAAACAAAAAGTTACGAATCGGAAAAAAAAGTTACGAATGTACAAATTTTTTCGTTCAATCTATTCAAAGCACGTTAAGCAGCACCATTGTAAGGGACACGGAAAATTACCAATTCAACAAAAAAAAAATACGAATGTACAAATTTTTTCGTTCATTTTCGTTGTTCCTTTTTTCGTTTTTCGGATTTTCTTCATTCGTACATTCGTTGTTTTTCGGATTCGTTCGATTCGAACAATTCATTAATCGGATTCGTACGATTCTAATGATTCGTTATTCGGATTCGTTCGATTCGAACGATTCGTTCAATCGTACGAAAACGAACGAACGAACAAAACGGAAAAAAAACTAAAAACTAAAAAAAAGGAAACTAATTGCACATGTCTAATTAGCAAACATTAAATACATAGAATATGATGTTAAAGGAAAAATCTTACCTTCATATAGTCCTTCTGCAGGACCTGCATGATAGCAGAACAGGTCTCTGGAATAATGATACCCAGAGCCTGGGGGGAGATGCCCGTGGAGAACTTGAGGTCCTGAAGGCTTCTCCCTGTCGCCAAGTACCGCAACGTGGCAACTAGCCTCTGCTCCGCAGTGATGGCTTGCCTCATGCAGGTATCGTGCCTGCTGATATAAGGGGACAGCAAAGCCAACAGACGGTGAAAAACGGGGTCTGTCATCCGGAGATAATTCCTGAAATCAGCAGGATTATTTTCCCGGATCTCACGAAGCAAAGGCATGTGCGAGAATTGGTCACGCTGAAGCAACCAATTCTTGGTCCATGAACTCCTCCTCGCCCTGTTCATGGACTAGGCTTGTGTCAAAGTAAGAACCCCAACACCAAGCCCCCGCATAGCACAAACTCTACGACGAGTACGTACATGAACCATGGCTTCAAAACGGTCGGCTGGTCAGAACGGACTAACAGAAAGCACCGATAAACAGCGGATAATAAGCAGTGAAAATCAAAGCGTACTATATCAAGATATAGGCCGCAATGACAAACAAATGCGAACTGACTACACGCACTGATAAATAGATACGCACCGACAAGCACAAACTGTAGAACAGTAACGATCTGAAGCACAAGTCTGAAAAGCGCAAATCGTCTCTAACCCAACTTCTACTAACACGCGATAAACGCAAAATCAGCAGAAGGAGCCCAAAGGGTGCCGGACGTGGTGCTGAACTTCCCTTTTCTAGTCTCGTCATACACGGCTTACGTCACAGCGTTCTTGACGACCGGAAATTCCGACAACGTTGTCCGACCGTGTGTACGCAACACCAGCTTTGGACAAAATCGGACGGAAATGATCGGACGGATTTGGTCATCGGAATGTCCGACCGTGTGTATGGGGGCTAAAGAGGGGGTTTTCCAAGCTCTCGCCACAGTTTGTTTTGCTGCTGTGCGCAAAAATACAAATAGTTTAAATTGGGCATGAGTTAGACACTCTGGTTTTAGGCATAGTAGTGTCGTTTTAGGGTTAGGATGAAGGGTAATATTGAACATTTTGGAGGCATATGTAAATATTTCTTTCCAAAATGTCTGTACTATTGGACAGGACAACAAAATGTGCTTATAAGTACCTTTCTTCTAAACAGCATCGAAAACAGTGATCTGAGTATCCAGGGGTAAATTTAGTGATTTTGCCAGGTACTAAGTACCACTGAGCTAGTACCTTATAGTTGGTTTCCATGGCTAGTACATTAGGGGAGGAAGATTTCATTGTGGACCAAATTTGAATCCACTCTGCCTTGTCTAGAGTGTATTCCAAGTCCTCCTCCCATTTTCACACATAAGTAGGTATATCTTTATCAGAGTTTATTAGTAATTGAGAGTAGAGGGAGGAAATTCGTCCTCTAGCATGTGGGTCATTTTTGCATGTGCATTCAAAACTGGTTAAGTGGGTCAAAGGTACATCAGAAATGGTATTAGGTGTGAAGAAATTTTTTTATTTGTAAGTATTGGAACAATTCCGATTGAGGAATACCGTGTGCTTCACAGAGAGATGGAAAATGGATAAAAGATGATGAGTTTACAAAGTTGTGGAAGTTCAGTATACCTAAAGAAGACCATGCTTTAAAAGAGAGAGGATAAATCCATGCTGGGTAAAATGTTGGATTTTTGAAGAAGGAGAGGAGGGGGTTGTGTAAAGATTGCAATTTATATTTGAATTTGGTTATAAAGAACGACAGTTCCTTGCAATTTTGTTGTGCTACATCCGATAATTAAGAACTAGCAAAAGGGAACCCCTGGTGGTGGACTTTAAAGGCATGTACAGAGAATGAAGATAAATAAAAAACAAAATGTATTCATTAAACTATCATAAAAACATTTTATAGAAAGACAACTTGAACAACATGGTTATCGATAATATGGAGTGCAATGAGCTATAGAGCTTGTCACCCTACACGTTTCGGAGCGCTGAATGTCTCCTTCCTCAGGGGTAGATGTATAGCAAAAGCACATTTCTATTCGAAAAACACAAATAGCAAAACATTAGAACATGAAAATAATTGTATACATTGATAACTATTATAGGGATCTCTGTATAATATACTTACAGATCAAAGTGAAGTGTTACATAGATATTCCATGATGTTTATATTTAAAAGCAACAAGACAAATCAGGCATTACGATTGATCTCCTAATCTCCAAGGCTCCCAGAAATAGATGACATCAAAATAGCTCTTAAGCCCCATACACACGGTCGGACTTTTTCATCAATTTGGTCCGATCGGACAAGGTTGTTGAAAAATCAGACCGTGTGTATGCACCATCGGACAGTGTTCGTCGGTTTGTCCGTCGGACAAAGTCTTATCTCCTGCTGGAAAGATTTGCCGTCAACCCGGTCCGATCACACCAAATCCGAGCGTGTGTACGCTTGTCCGACGGACAAAGTGCTACGCATGCTCAGAAGAAATTCTGTGACGGAAGCGCTCGGTCAGGTAAAACTACCTTTCCTAATCGACACAGCACATTCGTCACGCTGCAATGTTAAAATGTCTTTAATGCAGCGCATTCTCTTTTTCTTTACAATGCAACAAGAATGACATCTTTTAGCTGCTCCTATTCACCCGCACTTCTCACAAACTTACTTCTTTATTACTTTGCAGCATTTATACACTACATGTTTATTTTGACTGTGAACGGAAAAGAATCTTTGTTATTTTTTTACCATGATTTGTCTTTTTTTTTTTTTTTGGGGAATACATATTTGAATGTTTTTTTTTTTTTTTTTTTTTTTTTTTGGAGGGGGGTTGTGTGTCTCAAATTACCAAAAACACATTATTTACATTTGTATTTCTTGCTTACATTTACTAGGAGTTTGTTTGTTGTTGGTGCCCCTTGTTAATTCTACTTTAGGATTAGTGAAATGTACCTACTTACTCAAAGAAAAACTGTCATTGTAGCAAAGTAAAACACAATAGTCAATGATTATTTCAAATCAAAAAAACCTTTATTTAGGTCACACCAACAAACCAAAGAGGAACGCAGCCATGGTGAAACTTGGGGAATTTGCAAAGTCTTGGCCCCCCACGGCAACCATCATTGTTCAAGCGTAGAAAATTGGGGGCCTGAGGAGTACGTATATTAAGGGGAGTGCAATCTGGTCGTGAAGTCCAAAGTATCCGGAACTGCAGCAGATGCCATCTAGGTCCCCAGGCTCTGGTACTACAAGAGGCTCCATCTTCTCTCAGACCAGACTGATTCCAGGTCATCACTCTCAGGTCTTCCTTCCACGCTTCCTTCCACGCTGTGGCTGTCGTGCTGGTGGGGTGGCAGGAGGAGGAGGAGGAGGAGGAGGTGGAGCATGGTAGCTATGGCAAACATGTGTGACTGGGGTCATCTCCCCAGCCCTACCCTTATTAAGGACATGGAGGATGAGCCCCTCACACATGTTGCGTTGCCTCACCTCCATACCCATCATTTTTGTGACAACCACCGAGCCAAAGGTCTCCTCGTCGGCGGGTGTGGCATGTAGGGAGTCTGAAGCCTCTCTGATCATCCGGAGCGCTGACTGTGCCGCATAACCCCCCCTTCTCGCCCTTTTGTACGGAAGGCGGAGGGGAGGGGTTTGGGTGTCAGTCAGGCTCCGAGGCCTAGCCCCCTCTTGGCTGCCACTACCCAGCTGGTGGCTGCCACTAACCCCTGCCTCCTCCTGACTGCCACCTTCCACAGCCACCTCCTGGCTGAGGTCTTCCTGTGTATGAAAAAGGGACATAGTTTCAGTTATTTGTTCATCAAACACACACAATTCTCATCTAGTGACTGGTGCAAAATGTTTACAAATAGAAAACCATACAATTCTCAGCCCTGCAGTTTAGATTCTGGCCCCAAATGTCTCCCACACCACTGTCTGTTGATATGTCAAACACGTTAGGAACTAAGCAATTGGCGATCCTGAATTAAGTGAACATCATTCATTATTCCCATAAATGGTAACAAAACTACTATACCTGGAACAAGCTGGGCTCCTCCACCTCTTCCAGACTGGAAGGCCCAGGTTGCTCCTCGGAAGCCTCATCAGGGGTGGGCTGCGCGCAAGGAAGCGTGGAAGGAGGAGTTGAGGTTGGCTCCGTGACATCAGCCTGGTCCCTCAGAAAATGGAGACTCTGATAGTACCAGAGCTTGGGGACATAGACCTCATCTGCTGAAGTTGCAGTTTCCTCAGACTTCACGACCTTCTTCCGCTCCCTGATATACGCACTCCTCAGGCTGCCAATTTTCTTTCTAATATCATCAACAGTTGCCGTGGGGAACCTTGGCTTGACAAATTCCACAAGTTCCTCCAGGGCTGCGTGCCTCTTTGGTTTGTTGGTGTAATGTGGGTGTATACCCTGCCACAATATGTGAAAATCCCTGTATTTGGCAATGAAGAGGGGGAGAAAACTCATGTCGTTGAATCCCTTCATATCAATCTCTGCAAGACACAACAACACACCAAACCCTATAAATTATGTCAGGCTAAACTCTCCTAATCTTCTCCATAAAGAAGCCTCAAGTTCAAATCAGTCTAGGCTAGTTATGTACCAACGTTAAATTGTACCTTCGTTTGTAGCGATCGTCTCGTGTGAGTTTTCTCTCCCCTCGTCTCCCAGATCGTGGCTACGACACAGGCGTGTGACGTTTTATATACACTGCGCATGCTTCAAACTCCGCCCGCCCCTGACGATCTTTCTCGTCTATTCCCCACCCCTTCTCTTTACGGCGTAGTGGGGAGAGCACATGGCGGGGACACAGCAGGTGCGCCACAAATATCCCACCAACGAGGAGGAGGACGAGGAAAGCCCGCAGGAAAAGAAAAGAAATGCAAGTGGACGGAGGGCTGGCATGACAGGGTTAAAAGTAGAACCCTGTGGTGCATCAGGTGGTTGTTTGCAGGTGGATTGGGCCAGCAGGCAGGGGAGGAGCGAGTGGTAAATTTTGGGGGAGTGGTTGTCCCTCCCCAGCTCAGTGCGGCCAGGGGGAACGAGCTTACAGGCAGCATGGCGGCAGTGGAGCAGTTGTTTGCTCGGCTCAAAGCAGAGGCGGCATCCAAAGGCACTGGATGGCTTCAGGAGAGGCTGGCAGCGGCACTCGGTGAGGCAGAGACAGCACCCGGAGCGGCGGGGCGGGAGCATGTGAGAGCGCGACGTTCTCAGCCGCCGGCCCGCTTCTCCCCTCCCCCGCATACATCCCTAAGAACACAGCGGCAGCATGGCAGGGACGGTCAGGCCCCGTCCGGACCTCCCGCAAAGAGAGTAGCGGCACCCGCGGCTGGGGGGCAGAGGAAGACTCCACATGCGGGCAGAGGAGCGGCAGGCGGCAGCTCCGATGACCCGGGAGCGTCCGCCGGGCACACAGCAAGAAGAAGTGGCAGGAGATCTGGCCCTGTCCCTGGCTTGCATGCAGCGGGGGCGGGGCTTCCACGCGGGAGACGGTCGGCACAGGCCGCTGGGCTTTCCAACACAGCAGCCAGCGGCCTGCACCTGAATGATGGAGGGACAAGGGAGGAACCGTGTGGCACAGGACGGCGCACGGAAGCTCCCCACGGAAAAAACAGCAAAAAATCAAAAGGCGGATCGGGCGCGTTGAGAAGACGCAGAGAACAGCGTGGATCACCTGCCTGCAGTGACGCATCCAGCGATGGTACATCTGCGGGTGAGGAAGCCATGGAGGTCGAACGGTCGGAGGGCGAGCTGTCGGCATCTGACCAGGAAGATCATCCGGTGATGGAGGCGGGAAGATCGGCTGGGGGGACCCCTTCCAGGCAGCCCGGTAAGTCCACAATTGCTTTATGTGCGGGATTAGCAGTAGGGGGAGGAGGCGGGATGGGGGGTGGGGCTAGCGGGGGTAGGCAGCCCGCCGCGGAGCGGTCGGTCGCGACCGCGTCCAACCCCCCGGCCGCGACGGTCTCGGACCTCGCCACGGCGGATTCAGGGTTGCGGGGTTTTTTAGAGGGGTTGAAGGAGCTGGTGAGCAAGTTTGAACCGGGCCGGGGGGGCACATGCTCGCCGGCGGCAGCATGGGTTCCTCCGGGGGGCAGTGGGGTAGCAAGTACAGGGGCGGTGCCGGCAGGGGTGACTGCCACACCTCCTGTGGAGCCGCCAGTACCCGCACCAGAGGCGGCGGTTGTGGTGAAGGACACGGTACTTAAGGAAAATAGGGAAAAAGGGGGGGATACTTCCAAAAAACAAGATTTGGTCAGGCTAGCGGATGCAGCGAAATGTGAGGTTTATGTGTGCTTCGAGGGGCCGCTAGGAGCACATCTTAAACAAGAGGTAAGTGAGAAAATCTGGAAAGGTGAGTACGTGGAGATTTTCGCGTTATTACCGCTGGAAAAATTTAATCTTGATAGGGTGAGACCTGAGGATCACAAAAAAGAGGACGAGGAGAAGAGGAGGTATAGGCTAATACCAAGGACCTTTTCGAACTGGTTACAGGCGTTCGCCATCCTGGCGAGCGTCATAGGGGAAAGGAACCCAGAACACTGCTCGGCGCTGTTCTGCTACTTAGACGCCGTGGGGGAAGCGTACAGAGTCTACGGGGGAACAGCATGGTTACGGTACGATGAGCAGTTTAGGCAGAGGAGGGCCATTCGGCCATCGCTGAGGTGGGACCACAAGGACATCAGCTTGTGGATGCGACTGATGACGGCGGTGAGACCAGCAAATCAGTTTTTTCCAGGGGGGGCCGGTGGGTCAACCAACCCCGGACAATCGGCCAATAAGAAAAAAGGGGTATGTTGGCAATTTAATGAAGGCTCATGCAGGTTCGGAGGGTCTTGTAAATACAAGCACGAATGCGCTGGTTGTGGAGGAGGGCATTCGTCGGCGCGTTGCTCCAAACAAGGAAAAAATCGAACAGGTGAGTCTGGCAGTAAGGGGGAGAACGCCGGTGAAGGTGGAAAAGATGGCGCCTTTCCTCGATAGATACCCAGATAGGGGGGCAGCGCGCTTGCTGGCCCTGGGGTTTAGGGAAGGTTTTAGGATACCGGCTCGGATGTCAATTACTCCTCCGCCGTCGCGGAATTTGCGGTCGGCCTTACAACACCCAGAAGTAGTTTCGGAGAAACTGCAAAAGGAAGTGGCGCTGGGCCGCATGTGTGGCCCCTTTTCTTACTTGCCACTTGCGGATTTAGTAGTGTCACCATTAGGGGTAGTACCAAAAAAAGAGCCCAATAAATTTAGGTTGATACATCATTTATCGTTCCCCAAGGGGGGTTCGGTAAATGATGCCATTGATCCTGATATGTGTGCGGTATCGTATACATCTTTCGATGCTGCAGTATTTTGGGTGCGGAAATATGGGCAAGGGGCGCAGATGGCAAAAGCCGACATCGAGTCGGCTTTTCGTTTGCTCCCGGTCCACCCGGAGAGTTTTCATTTACTAGGATGTATGTGGCAAGAGGAGTACTACGTAGATCGCTGCCTACCCATGGGGTGCTCTATATCCTGTGCTTTGTTCGAACAGTTTAGTTCATTCCTGGAATGGGTGGTCCGGGATGTCGCGGGACTCAATTCGATCATACATTACCTGGACGACTTTCTTTGCGTGGGACCGGCGGCATCGGAGGTATGTGCGGTACTGTTAGCCACCTTGGAACATGTTGCCGTCAAGTTCGGTATACCCCTGGCACCAGAAAAGACGGAAGGCCCAACTACAGTGCTGAGTTTTCTGGGGATTATACTAGACTCTACGGCAATGGAGTGTAGGCTGCCTGAGGAGAAGCTGAAGGCATTGCAGGCGGAGATTCGGGGGATCATGGGATTGCGCAAGGTCCAACTTAGAACACTACAGTCACTGTTGGGTAAGTTGAACTTTGCGTGTCGCATACTGCCGATGGGAAGGGTATTTTGCCGACGGCTGTCGGCAAGTACCGCGGGGGTAACATCTCCGAAGCACTATGTGCGTTTGGTGCGGGCACATAGGGAGGATCTGAGGGTGTGGCACGCGTTCCTGGCTAATTTCAACGGCAGGGCGCTGTGGATGACAGGGCCGGTGAGCAACTTCGATTTGGAGTTGTACACGGACGCGGCGGGATCGGGAGGTTACGGAGTATTTTTCCGAGGTAAGTGGAGTGCGGGGCCATGGCCAGAGTCCTGGCATGCTGCAGGGCTGGTAAAGAACATGCTGCTGCTGGAATTATTTCCGGTGGTACTGGCGGTCGATCTCTGGGGGGAAGCCTTTAGGGACTTGAAGGTCAGGTTTCACGTGGACAACCTTGGGGTGGTACAAGTGATTAACAAGGTGTCGGCAGCATCCCCGCCAGTGGTGAGGTTGCTGCGACACCTGGTTCTGAGATGCCTACAGCTTAACATATTCATTTACGCGGTGCATCTCCCGGGAGTAGAGAATGTGATTGCTGACGCATTGTCTCGCTTCCAGTGGGACAGGTTTCGGGAGCTGGCGCCGGATGCGGAGCAATGTGGGGTCCCATGTCCAGAGGGGCTATGGAGGATTGCCTCGGACGAGTATCCGGATGGATCAGACGGTCGGTGAGCGAGAATACATGGGCAGCATACAACAGGGTGTGGCAGGAATGGGGTGACATGGTGCGGGAGGTGACAGAGGAGAGGGAAGAACAGGAGCTGAGGTTGTTGGTGCTTTATTTTGTTTCCAGAAATTTAGAAGCAGGAGTGTCGGTGTCCAGTTTAGACAAAAAGTTGGCTGGGTTGGCTTTTGGTTTCAAGTTACAGGGGCTACCTGACGCCACAAAAGATTTCTGGGTCAGACAGGCTTTGAAGGGCTATAGGCGAGGGAAGGTGAGTAAGGATTCAAGGCGTCCAGTGTCATTTGAGCTGCTAGGCAGGATATCTGCGCAGTTGGAGGTGGTGTGTTCGTCGGATTATGAGGTGGCTCTCTTCAAAGCGGCTTTTGCACTGGCATTTTTTGGGGCATTTAGGATCAGTGAGCTGGTCAGCCAGTCTAAAAAATCAAATGGGGGACTAGGGGTGGCTGAAGTTAGCTGTGGTCCGGATAAGTTGTCAATATGGGTGGGTAGGTCAAAAACAGATCAGCGGGGAAAAGGAAGGATGGTACAGGTTTTTTCACTTCCCGGATCCCCTTTGTGCCCAATAAAATTGATAAGGGCTTTCTTGAAAATACGCCCGGGGGTGGAAGGTTCTTTATTGGTGCATCGAGACGGGGCCGCATTGTCACGTTTTCAGTTTAATGCAGTTTTTCAAAGATGTTTAAAGGCGTTGGGTTTGGGGGATCAAAAGTTTTCATCTCATTCATTCCGTATAGGGGCGGCTACTGAGGCGGTTAGGTGGGGACTGGATGAATCAGCAGTAAAAAGAATTGGGCGATGGGAATCTCGGAGGTTCAAATCGTACGTTCGCCCACACTTGGTATAGGTCATCAGTGTTTTTGTTAAGAGAAAACAGAGATTTGTGGTTCATTGTTACATGTTGTTTGGGGATGTTTGCTGTGATGGGGGTGTTTTTCTTCTTCTCTTTCAGGACGGAGCCAAAGACTGGTCTGGATTTTAGGCCACTCTTATGTATGTTGGGGGGCCAGGAGAGGTGATGCCAGACGGGAGGGGAGGCAATTGGGCATATCTAGAAGGGAGGCCCTTATTAAGTGGATGGGGGTGCCTGGAATGCTCTGGGGTAGGGCTGCCCCGGAAGTGCACAGATTTGCGCGGCTGGACAGACCGCCCGACGTACTAGTGTTACATGTGGGCGGTAACGACTTGGGCAGCAGGTCAATGTGGGACTTGGTGCAGGACATCAAATTCGACTTTTGGCGGCTGCGCATGGAGTTTCCAAAAATGCTTATAGTCTGGTCTGATATGGTAGGACGCACCACCTGGAGGTTTGCCAGGTCGGTGGAAAAAATTAACAGGGCCAGAAAAAAGGTCAACAGGGAGATTAGCAGATTTGTGGTCAGGAATGGGGGATTGGCTATTAGGCACCTGGAGCTGGAAGTGGACACCTGGCGGTACCTACGCAGTGATGGTGTTCATCTCAATGATGTTGGCATCGATCTGTGGTCTTTGGGCTTACAAGATGGTATCCAGAGAGCGTTGAGGGTTTGGCAGGGCACACAAGGGTAAGGTCTTTCCCTGGTGTGTGCTGTGGCGGGGGTTGGCCTTTGCGGATGAAGGAAGAAACCCCGGATGTTGAAGAGTTCGGGACCCATTGGTGGGAGGGGTCCCTTTTTGGTGGTATTCCAGATTACGTTTTGAGCTGGAATTCATTAACGGGGGCATTGCGGTAAAAATGTTCTTTGTTGTCTCTGGGCCAGAATGTCAGCCTGAGGCCGGTTTTCCAGTTTTTATGGTACCGCAGTGCCAGAGTGGAGTGGTGGCAAGATTGGGTGGGGTTTTCTTCCTGCAAAAGGCCAACGGGAGTTATCTAACTGAGTGGGTGTTTATAATGGGTAATTTTATACAGTTATTTAAGTTTGTTTATAGTATTAATAAAAGATGGCTGCTTCGGCCAATGTTACTCCAGCTTGGTGTGGTCTCAGTTATTTTAGAATTAAGTGGTAAGGGTAGGCTGGAGGGACGGGCTAAGCTGTTTAGTAATGGGTAGGGACATCTTTTATACAATAGTCAAGAGAAGCCCGCAGGAAAAGAAAAGAAATGCAAGTGGACGGAGGGCTGGCATGACAGGGTTAAAAGTAGAACCCTGTGGTGCATCAGGTGGTTGTTTGCAGGTGGATTGGGCCAGCAGGCAGGGGAGGAGCGAGTGGTAAATTTTGGGGGAGTGGTTGTCCCTCCCCAGCTCAGTGCGGCCAGGGGGAACGAGCTTCCCACCCTCCCTCCCTAAGAAAATGGGTAAGTAAAGGCGGGGGGGGGGGGGGATGCCGTTTAAACTGGTGTGATTTATTTTACAGGGCTTTGGATGTCGTAGCAGAGGCGGGGGTTGGCCTTTGCGGATGAAGGAAGAAACCCCGGATGTTGAAGAGTTCGGGACCCATTGGTGGGAGGGGTCCCTTTTTGGTGGTATTCCAGATTACGTTTTGAGCTGGAATTCATTAACGGGGGCATTGCGGTAAAAATGTTCTTTGTTGTCTCTGGGCCAGAATGTCAGCCTGAGGCCGGTTTTCCAGTTTTTATGGTACCGCAGTGCCAGAGTGGAGTGGTGGCAAGATTGGGTGGGGTTTTCTTCCTGCAAAAGGCCAACGGGAGTTATCTAACTGAGTGGGTGTTTATAATGGGTAATTTTATACAGTTATTTAAGTTTGTTTATAGTATTAATAAAAGATGGCTGCTTCGGCCAATGTTACTCCAGCTTGGTGTGGTCTCAGTTATTTTAGAATTAAGTGGTAAGGGTAGGCTGGAGGGACGGGCTAAGCTGTTTAGTAATGGGTAGGGACATCTTTTATACAATAGTCATGTAAAGCCAATTTATTCAATGTAAAGGAGAGGTCACTCAGTAGCTGTTTACCCATCTGGACTCTAGAGCACTAGTGCTGGGACACCCAAACCCCCTTTTTATTATGCTTTTCCACACATGTGCTCCAGTGGATACTAGAGGGGGGTCTCCATCACACAAACTTCTACCAAAAAGCTAGTCAGTTTAGCACCTTTACAAAGTGACTACATTCATGTAGTTGACATTTGTAACTGGCCAAACTAAAATAGTGTCCGTCACTTTCAAGCAATGTTTGTCATTTCCTATTTCTGCCCTCAATAGCTTGTGTTGCTAAATCTTCCTTTTGGACATTCTCATAGGGGAGCGAAAACTTGGGCCGTCTGAGGAAACCCCCAAACCAACACCTCCCAAAAAAGGGGAAAGAGCAGAAGCAGAGGAGGAGGAGGAGGAGGAAGGAGAGATCATCGAACTTGGAGAAATTGTCACCACAACAGGTGAGTGTGGGAGAACACAGCTACTGGTAAGCTAATCCATGTATGGCTGCCTCATTTCCAACACCCCATTTTTGTTTGTTTGTGGTTTTTAGGTGACGTGGATGTTGTGGAAGAAAAATCGCACTTTACCACAGAGAGTGCCCACGTACTCATCGGAGAGATAATGGTCTGCAATCGAGATCTAGATTACATAAAGCAAAACATCAATGATGTTCAACAAAAATTGAAGAACATCATTGATGTTTTAGGAAAAATATGAAAACGCACCAAGTAATTAACACACATTTGTGCCAGCTTCTGAACACATTTGCAACTTAAAAACTGTCTGAAATTTGGAACATGCACACATTGTGTCCACATGTGCTAGCTCCCACCATGGTGGATGAATGGCAACCTTTTTTTTGGGGGTGAAAACACTTTCCGAACTACGAAAGTGGTTGTGGTGAAGGGGTTGCACCCCCAAAAAACGTCCATTCATCCCCATGATGGAAAATGGCACTTTTGAAGCTTCTAGGCATGTGTTTTACCATCTAATGACCATTTTCAGTCCCAAATTGTGTGCATGTTCCAAATTTCCACTTTTCGGGGGTGACCCCCCCATGTGATGAAGGCAAGATCAAACACACTTTGAACATATAGTCATGTCTGATCTTGTCTTCACTTTACAAAGTTGAACTTTCCAAGTTCCTAGGTTCTGTTTTGCTCCATGCCTGGTTTTACCAATTGCGGAATGTTTGTAAACAATGTTGTAAATAACCAAGATGTTGTCAGTTTTGGCGTGAAGATTGTAAACGCACTTGTGAATGTTTTCCTAGTAAACTTTTATTTTTCTAAATGTGTGGCTTCCTTATTTAAAAAACACAATGCATTATGTATGTAAAATGAAAAGGATATGGGGGGCAATGGGTGTTATTTACTAAAGGCAAATCCACTTTGCACTCCAATTTTCTTTCCCGGGGAACTTTTTCAATGCACTTGTAGAGCATAGCGGATTTGACTTATGTAAATGACACCCACAGTGCTTTGTACGAAAACACGGAGCACAGCATTTTGGAGAATACACACATGTCAGACCTGGTGATGAAAAGGAGTATTTTGTGTGTCAGTTATGCAGTACAAACCTTCTCTAGACCAAAGATTAGGTAGCAAACACACAACATGAGAATAATCTTTTTGGGAAGAAGAGACTGTTACCTCCTTTTGCCCAGAAAGTGCATTCCCACTGTCGAAGGCAAAGGGAAAAAATGTCAAAGTAAAATAAGCTAAAAAGAAGACTGAAATGACAAGAAATCATAGGTTGGTTAAAATATCAGATTTATTAAAAAATGCCTCTCACACATCGTCAGGCAGAGCAATGGCCCCCCTACCCACAAAGTACTGCATATATTGGTCCCGGACCACACGGGCATTTAGAGGGGGCAAGCCTGGACGTGCCACTCGAAGGGCTGTGAGTTCGGCATTTGGAGGGCCCTCCACATCTGGGCCAACGGCCACCACATAGTTCCTGTTATGTCTTTTGAGGAAGTTGTGCAATATGCAACAGGCAAGAACTATGTGGTTGAGTTTGTATTCCGCCAAGTTAAATGCCATCAGGAACAGGCGGAAGCGGCTGGCCAGGATGCCAAAAGCGTTCTCCACAACTCTTCTGGCTCTGGACAGCCTGTAGTTGAAGACCCTCTGGTCCGGGGTGAGGGTCCTCATCGGGAACGGCCTCATCACATGGGGAGTCAACGCAAACGCTTCATCTGCGACAAAGACGAAGGGGAGTCCTTCGGCATTCTCCTCTGGAGGTTGCAAGCACAGACTGCCACTTTGGAGACGCCAGTAGAACTCCGTGTGCGTAATGGCCCCACCATCCGATATCCGGCCGTTCATCCCCACGTCCACATACATAAACTCGTATGTTGCCGACACCACCGCCAACATCACTACACTATTAAACCCTTTATAATTATAATAGTAGGACCCCGAGTTGGGCGGTGGGACGATGCGGACGTGTTTCCCATCAATTGCCCCTCCGCAGTTAGGAAAGTCCCAACGGCTGGCAAAGTGGGAGGCCACAGTCTGCCATTCCTGTGGCGTGGAAGGGAACTGTGGAGTGAAACAAGAAAAAAAAATTAGTCACTTTGCACCTAAACATTGCAAGCAGATTAGACAATCAACATCTTGGAACAAGAGCATTGTATAAAATTGGAGGCTGGAAAGTATTTGCACAGAAAAGTAGAGGCTCCCCTTCACAGATTACTCACCCCCCCATCAATCCCCCCACTTCTGATGGGCCATTGGCAATAACTAGGGGTTTTGGGGGGGGGGGTGGTGGACAGCTAACCCTCTGCACTTCATTGATTGGCAAATGGCTCAATAATGTGGGCTAGTTTGGCAAGACCCTCTGTACTTAACACTATTGGCAGGCCACAGGTAAGATCAAATAACATTTCAAACCCCGCCCCCCAAAAAAAGGGCAGGCACAGTGTGACATTATTAAATTACCAAGCAAGCTAATAGGAGGGAAAGAAGACAAAAAAATAGGAAATGGAATGTATGGAGGCAGCCCCTTGCACTACATGCTTTGCTGAATTCATCCCTAAAGATGCGCACTATAAAGAGGTAGGTATATAGTGTGTATGGACCTTGGGAAAGCCAGCAGATAAAGGATTGGTACCATCTGACAGAGCAGTTGGGGGAGGGGGTTCCTAATGAGTTTCCCCCCCCCCCCACCAAAAGAAAAAAAAAAGGGGGCTCTACATGAAGTAAACCACACAGCAAACATTTGTGCATATTTTAGGGGGTGTTTTGGGGCAAACAATACTATGCAGCAGACAAAAGACATTGCTTAAGTGACTAGGCCATAGGTGTCTATTGGGGCAGAAGAGCATGCTGGGGAGGTAAGTGAAGGGAAAAATGCATGAAGGAGAAAAGGGGCACAGCATATTAGAGCATATTGCAATCATGGTAATTAGGGAAGGAGGTCAAAAATACAAGTCATTAGCAAACAGAGCATACATAGAAGGGAATAGTAAAGGAGAAATGTTACCTTAATATAGTCCTCCTGCAGGACCTGAATGATGGCAGAACAGGTCTCTGGAATAATGAGTCCCAGGGCCTGGGGAGAGATACCTGAAGAGAACTTCAAATCCTGAAGACTTCTCCCTGTCGCCAAGTACCTCAACGTAGCAACAAGCCTCTGCTCCGGAGTAATGGCTTGTCTCATGCAGGTATCCTGCCGGCTGATAAAGGGGGTCAGCAAAGCCAAAAGACGGTGAAAATCGGGGTCCGTCATCCTGAGAAAGTTCCTGAAATCATCAGGATTATTCTCCCGGATCTCACGAAGCAAAGGCATGTGCGAGAACTGGTCACGCTGAAGCAACCAATTCTTGGTCCACATACTCCTCGTCACTATGTTCATGGACGGGTCTTGGCTCAAAGCTAAAAGCCCGACACCAATTCCGCGTACAGCACGAACTCGGTGACGAGTACGCACGGGAAACATCGCTCAGAAGGTCACAAAAGGTCGGCTGGTCAGAACGGACAAACAGAAAGCACCGATAAACAGCAAGGCCTGAAAGAACGAAATGAATACCAGCAACGAGCAGACAATAAGCAGTGCAAATCAAAGCGTCCTATATCAAGATATAGGCCGCAATGACCAACAAATGCGAACTGACTACACGCACTAATAAACAGATACGCACGACAAGCACAAACTGAAGAGCAGTAACGATCTGAGTCAGAAAACTGAGAAGCGCGAATCTTAAGTCACCAAACTTCCACTAACTCTCGATAAACACGGGATCAGCAGAAGGAGCCCAACGGGTGCCTGACGTGGTGCTGAACTTCCCTTTTGTAATCTCGTGGACGACGACTTACGTCACGACGTTCTTCCGGACCGGATATTCCGACAACGTAGTCCGACCGTGTGTACGCAACGCCAACATCGGACAAAGTACGTCGGACAAAGTCCGACCGACCTGGTCCGCGGATTGTCCGAGCGTGTGTATGGGGCTTTAGGTGTGTTTACTGCCAGTAGACAGCAAGGCCCCTAATATCCCCAAACCCACTGAGTAGGCTGGGTAAACACTGGGGCAGGGTAACACTCGGCCCTATAAAAACAGTAGTGAAAATTGATCTTTAAGAGGGTGAATTTAAAGAGTAACTAAATAAATTTAAGAACTCATTAATGTAATATCTAATAATTTTTAATACATTTTTTTTATGTATAATGTTAACATAAATGTACCTGAAGCAGTCATAGGAGTATAATATATGACTTAGTGTGAGCTCCAAGATAATAATATCTAGTAGTAACTGAAAAGAATGACAATAAAAAATAATAACTAATAATAAATATTAATAGTTATGTATGTAAAGATATATATATAGAGTAAAATAAATACTGTCCAATTAAAATTATTGGTGATATTAACATATATGTACCTGAAACGATAGTCGAAATGGAGTATATGACTTGGTGTAAAGTGCGCACAAAGAGCTTACCCCGACTTGTTCATGCCCCAACTTAGTTGGAACACTTTGGTGGGGTGGGTCAGCCAGACCTCTTGACCTTTGACCTCTGGGGACACGCCTGATGACCTTTGACCTTTGGGGGAGGTCCCTATTCCAATCCCTGAGTCATAACCTTGTTCTTTTAGGGGAAACCCTAACCCCTAACCCATAAACCCCAACCCCAACCCTAAACCCTAACCCCCACCAAGCGCTTACTCCGACTTGTTCATGCCCAACTTGTTCATGCCCCGACTTGTTCATGCCCCGACTTAGTTGGGGTAGGCGGAACACTTTGGTGGGGGTGGGTCAGCCAGACCTCTTGGTGTTTTATATTTGAATTTAAGCCCGTCCCAGAGGGATAAGTAATGTTTAGTAATAGGATTACTTAAGCCAAGACGATTTTTGGAATGTAACCATAATATATTGGAGATCGATAAAGGGTCACAATCATAAGCCTCTATCAATACCCATAAATGAATTTCCCGAGTGGCGTGATATTTAGTTAAACTAGCTATGTGTGCTGCTCTATAGTAAGTGGCAAAATTTGGTACTCCCAGACCACCTACAAATTTTATGTAAGTATAATGTTTTGAGAGGGATATGCATTTTTGAGGATCCCCAAATAAACTTAGATACACTTTTCTGGATAATACGTAAGTAGTCAGCGGGGACTGCAATCAGTAATACTCTAAATAAATATAGTAGTTTGGGTCGACATTTTAACAATATTTATTTTCCCCAACCAGGAGATGGGAAAGTGGGACCAAATGTTCATTAGGTTTGTAATTTGTTTTAAAATGTTAGGGTAATTAGCAGAGTATAAGTCTGATAAAGAGGCTGTAAGGTGAATGCCTAAAAACAGAATTGATCTTGCTGCCCATGTGAAAGGGAGTGCTACTTTTGCTGAGGTTAGTTCTATTGTTGAAAGTGATATATTTAATGCTATACATTTTTTGGAGTTTATCTGTAGCCCTGATATGGCAGCAAATATGTTGAGAATAGGTATTAGATTTGGGCCTGAAACTTGGGGGGATGATAGGAACAATAAAATATCGTCAGCAAATAAGCTACGTTTATGATGAATTCCACTTAGTTCTATTCCAGTGACTGTTGGTTCTAATCTAAGGTATTGAGCTAAAGGTTCTATTAAATAGGCAAATATTAAGGGGGAAAGTGGGCAACCCTGTCGAGTGCCTCTTTCTATATTAAATTGTTACCATTTATATCCTGTGTATTTTATGTAGGCTTGGGGTTTGTTATAAAGAGCTGTTATCCAACTAGTGAAGTGGGGGCCAAATCCCCATTTCTGGAGAGTGTAATGTAAATATGGTCAGGTTACTGAATCAAAGGCTTTTCTTATGTCAAGAGATAGAAAGCACATAGGAATTCATCTTTCCTGACAGACTCCATGGCAGCCTACGTGTGGGTTAACCCCGCCTCCTCTCCAATGCTATAGGACCCCATTCCCATAAATGAGCACTCACCACTCCATACTGTGTTCCTTTTTTGTCCTCCTCCTATGGACCTTCACATTCTGTTCGCGTCCGGTAGGATCTCGGATTTTCTCTCGGGAAAGCATACCTGTGCGGTGCAAGCTCTGTGCTCAGCCATGGGCGGGCAAGTAAGCTTTTGAGGCTGGATGTTCCCCCCCCCCCCATAACGGGGTGGTTTTGCCTCTGTATGCTCAGCAGATGGTTCGCACGGACGACAGATGGATGAGTCATCAGCGGCTGGCAAGGTCTGCATCTTCATATTACGGGCTCCATGGCAGTCATATCTGTTTTATATGTGCATTTGTTTTTTATCCCTGGTGTCCAGTGTACTTCCCCCCTGTATGGCGGCTGGAGTGCTTCTGCGTTCCAGCTCACCGTATGGTTCCGGGTTCTTGGCGTGATTGAGGCTTGGTTCGCGCATGCGCGGTCCGACGGTCGCGCATGCGCAGTACGGCATTCTCCACGGCGCAGGTGCGCGGTGGAGGAGCGGTGACGTCACGGGCGGGGAATTCAAATTCAGAGCTGCTGCTTCAGTTTCTCTGGGTTCTCCAGTGTATTGGAAGCAGCAAGCCTGTTCCCCAGCCCCCGGTTCTCAGGAATATCTACAAGGTCAGTGCATGTATGCCTTTTTATTGTATTGAACAGTTTCTTTAAAGAAGATTTATTAAATATGATTGAAATACTTATATATGTAAAAAAAAAAAAAAAAGAAAAAGGAATTTTCGGGGGCGTGGCCTGGACGGGACCCGAGATGGCGGCGTGCTAAAGAGCTCCCGCACACCACGGACGAGAAGAAGCCCAGAACGGGACCCAGAGTGACACCAACACGCGATGGGAAAGACCAGTAGGAGCTCATCCACCCCCCGTACACAAAGAGAGCCGGGCGGGCAACTAAACGGCAATATACCGGAGCCTTTCCGGACGCGCCAGACCACCCAGCACGAGGCGGCGCAGGCCTCACAGGCCGCGCGTAACACACAGGCCGCATCCCCGGACTCGCCTAGAAACACAGCGGGCTCGCTGATGGAGAAAGACGACCACGGCACACCGCACCCCAGCCTCCTGGACCTCCAGAGGGATCTCCAAAGGGTCGCCATAGACATCAAGAGCACCATGATGTCTGCGATCTCTGACCTGAAAGAAGAGATCCATACAATGGCGCATCGCATCTCTGCTGTAGAGGAGGACTCCCGGATCCATGCCACAGCCATCAGGCAAGTACAGCAAACATACGACCAGCATCTACCCCTAATGTTTGAATTACACAGACACGTAGAAGATTTAGATAATAGGGGACGCAGGCACAATGTGAGGGTGAGAGGTGTGCCCGAGGGGATAGACCAAGCTGAGATGCCACAAGCGGTCTGCTCCATTTTTAATGATCTGCTGGGACGCCCTGCTGATACCCCCATAGAAATGGAACGCATACACCGAGCCCTGAGACCCCCCCCCGCGTGACACAGAACCACCCAGGGATATTGTTTGCTGTATAGTCAACTTTCCCCTCAAAAAGAAA